>JAYJMM010000055.1:300000-418603 GCA_037349105.1 Limnomonas spitsbergensis
GGCAGAGGCTGGCGATACGGCAGGGGTATTGACTCAGGCAGACGGATGAGGTACAAGGGATGGGGTGCGAGGAGAGCGCTCTGTTGCAGAATTGGAAATCCTTGTAAAGGTGGAGGAGAAGGACAAAGAGAGTCAAAGAAGGGGGCAGAGGCGGGTGATTTGGAGGGGATGAGGCGGGTGATTTGGAGGGGATGAGGCGGGTGATTTGGAGGGGATGAGGCGGGTGATTTGGAGGGGATGGGGCGGGTGATTTGGAGGGGATGAGGCGGGTGATTTGGAGGAGATGTGGCGGGTGATTTGGAGGGGATGAGGCGGGTGATTTGGAGGGGATGAGGCGGGTGATTTGGAGGGGATGTGGCGGGTGATTTGGAGGGGATGAGGCGGGTGATTTGGAGGGGATGAGGCGGGTGATTTGGAGGAGATGAGGCGGGTGATTTGGAGGGGATGAGGCGGGTGATTTGGAGGGGATGAGGCGGGTGATTTGGAGGGGATGAGGCGGGTGATTTGGAGGGGATGAGGCGGGTGATTTGGAGGGGATGAGGCGGGTGATTTTGAGGGGATGAGGCGGGTGATTTGGAGGAGATGTGGCGGGTGATTTGGAGGGGATGAGGCGGGTGATTTGGAGGGGATGAGGCGGGTGATTTGGAGGGGATGTGGCGGGTGATTTGGAGGGGATGAGGCGGGTGATTTGGAGGGGATGAGGCGGGTGATTTGGAGGAGATGAGGCGGGTGATTTGGAGGGGATGAGGCGGGTGATTTGGAGGGGATGAGGCGGGTGATTTGGAGGAGATGTGGCGGGTGATTTGGAGGGGATGAGGCGGGTGATTTGGAAAGGATGGGGCGGGTGATTTGGAGGGGATGAGGCGGGTGATTTGGAGGGGATGAGGCGGGTGATTTGGAGGGGACGAGGCGGGTGATTTGGAGGGGATGGGGCGGGTGATTTGGAGGGGATGAGGCGGGTGATTTGGAGGGGATGAGGCGGGTGATTTGGAGGGGATGGGGCGGGTGATTTGGAGGGGATGAGGCGGGTGATTTGGAGGGGATGAGGCGGGTGATTTGGAGGGGATGAGGCGGGTGATTTGGAGGGGATGGGGCGGGTGATTTGGAGGGGATGAGGCGGGTGATTTGGAGGGGATGAGGCGGGTGATTTAGAGGGGATGGGGCGGGTGATTTGGAGGGGATGAGGCGGGTGATTTGGAGGGGATGAGGCGGGTGATTTGGAGGGGATGAGGCGGGTGATTTGGAGGGGATGGGGCGGGTGATTTGGAGGGGATGGGGCGGGTGATTTGGAGGAGATGAGGCGGGTGATTTGGAGGGGATGAGGCGGGTGATTTGGAGGGGATGAGGCGGGTGATTTGGAGGAGATGTGGCGGGTGATTTGGAGGGGATGAGGCGGGTAATTTGGAGGGGATGGGGCGGGTGATTTGGAGGGGATGAGGCGGGTGATTTGGAGGGGATGGGGCGGGTGATTTGGAGGGGATGAGGCGGGTGATTTGGGGGGGATGAGGCAGGTGATTTGGAGGGGATGGGGCGGGTGATTTGGAGGGGATGAGGCGGGTGATTTGGAGGGGATGAGGCGGGTGATTTGGAGGGGATGAGGCGGGTGATTTGGAGGGGACGAGGCGGGTGATTTGGAGGGGATGGGGCGGGTGATTTGGAGGGGATGAGGCGGGTGATTTGGAGGGGACGAGGCGGGTGATTTGAAGGGGATGGGGCGGGTGATTTGGAGGGGATGAGGCGGGTGATTTGGAGGGGATGGGGCGGGTGATTTGGAGGGGATGAGGCGGGTGATTTGGAGGGGATGGGGCGGGTGATTTGGAGGGGATGGGGCGGGTGATTTGGAGGGGATGAGGCGGGTGATTTGGAGGGGATGAGGCGGGTGATTTGGAGGGGACGAGGCGGGTGATTTGGAGGGGATGGGGCGGGTGATTTGGAGGGGATGAGGCGGGTGATTTGGAGGGGACGAGGCGGGTGATTTGAAGGGGATGGGGCGGGTGATTTGGAGGGGATGAGGCGGGTGATTTGGAGGGGATGGGGCGGGTGATTTGGAGGGGATGAGGCGGGTGATTTGGAGGGGATGGGGCGGGTGATTTGGAGGGGATGGGGCGGGTGATTTGGAGGGGACGAGGCGGGTGATTTGGAGGGGATGAGGCGGGTGATTTGGAGGGGATGAGGCGGGTGATTTGGAGGGGATGGGGCGGGTGATTTGGAGGGGATGGGGCGGGTGATTTGGAGGGGATGGGGCGGGTGATTTGGAGGGGATGAGGCGGGTGATTTGGAGGGGATGGGGCGGGTGATTTGGAGTGGATGAGGCGGGTGATTTGGAGGAGATGAGGCGGGTGATTTGGAGGGGATGAGGCGGGTGATTTGGAGGGGATGAGGCGGGTGATTTGGAGGGGATGAGGCGGGTGATTTGGAGAGGATGAGGCGGGTGATTTGGAGGGGATGTGGCGGGTGATTTGGAGGGGATGAGGCGGGTGATTTGGAGGGGATGAGGCGGGTGATTTGGAGGGGATGAGGCGGGTGATTTGGAGGGGATGAGGCGGGTGATTTGGAGGGGATGAGGCGGGTGATTTGGAGGGGATGTGGCGGGTGATTTGGAGGGGATGAGGCGGGTGATTTGGAGGGGATGAGGCGGGTGATTTGGAGGGGATGAGGCGGGTGATTTGGAGGAGATGTGGCGGGTGATTTGGAGGGGATGAGGCGGGTGATTTGGAGGGGATGGGGCGGGTGATTTGGAGGGGATGAGGCGGGTGATTTGGAGGGGATGAGGCGGGTGATTTGGAGGGGACGAGGCGGGTGATTTGGAGGGGATGGGGCGGGTGATTTGGAGGGGATGAGGCGGGTGATTTGGAGGGGATGAGGCGGGTGATTTGGAGGGGATGGGGCAGGTGATTTGGAGGGGATGAGGCGGGTGATTTGGAGGGGATGGGGCGGGTGATTTGGAGGGGATGAGGCGGGTGATTTGGAGGGGATGGGGCGGGTGATTTGGAGGGGATGAGGCGGGTGATTTGGAGGGGATGAGGCGGGTGATTTGGAGGGGATGGGGCGGGTGATTTGGAGGGGATGAGGCGGGTGATTTGGAGGGGATGAGGCGGGTGATTTGGAGGGGATGAGGCGGGTGATTTGGAGGGGATGGGGCGGGTGATTTGGAGGGGATGGGGCGGGTGATTTGGAGGGGATGGGGCGGGTGATTTTGAGGGGATGGGGCGGGTGATTTGGAGGGGACGAGGCGGGTGATTTGAAGGGGATGGGGCGGGTGATTTGGAGGGGACGAGGCGGGTGATTTGGAGGGGATGAGGCGGGTGATTTGGAGGAGATGAGGCGGGTGATTTGGAGGGGATGAGGCGGGTGATTTGGAGGGGATGAGGCGGGTGATTTGGAGGGGATGAGGCGGGTGATTTGGAGAGGATGAGGCGGGTGATTTGGAGGGGATGGGGCGGGTGATTTGGAGGGGATGAGGCGGGTGATTTGGAGGGGATGAGGCGGGTGATTTGGAGGGGATGAGGCGGGTGATTTGGAGGGGATGAGGCGGGTGATTTGGAGGGGATGAGGCGGGTGATTTGGAGGGGATGTGGCGGGTGATTTGGAGAGGATGAGGCGGGTGATTTGGAGGGGATGAGGCGGGTGATTTGGAGGGGATGAGGCGGGTGATTTGGAGGGGATGAGGCGGGTGATTTGGAGGGGATGAGGCGGGTGATTTGGAGGGGATGAGGCGGATGATTTGGAGGGGATGAGGCTGGTGATTTGGAGGGGATGTGGCGGGTGATTTGGAGGGGATGAGGCGGGTGATTTGGAGGGGATGAGGCGGGTGATTTGGAGGGGATGAGGCGGGTGATTTGGAGGAGATGTGGCGGGTGATTTGGAGGGGATGAGGCGGGTGATTTGGAGGGGATGGGGCGGGTGATTTGGAGGGGATGAGGCGGGTGATTTGGAGGGGATGAGGCGGGTGATTTGGAGGGGACGAGGCGGGTGATTTGGAGGGGATGGGGCGGGTGATTTGGAGAGGATGAGGCGGGTGATTTGGAGGGGATGAGGCGGGTGATTTGGAGGGGATGAGGCGGGTGATTTGGAGGGGATGAGGCGGGTGATTTGGAGGGGATGAGGCGGGTGATTTGGAGGGGATGAGGCGGATGATTTGGAGGGGATGAGGCTGGTGATTTGGAGGGGATGTGGCGGGTGATTTGGAGGGGATGAGGCGGGTGATTTGGAGGGGATGAGGCGGGTGATTTGGAGGGGATGAGGCGGGTGATTTGGAGGAGATGTGGCGGGTGATTTGGAGGGGATGAGGCGGGTGATTTGGAGGGGATGGGGCGGGTGATTTGGAGGGGATGAGGCGGGTGATTTGGAGGGGATGAGGCGGGTGATTTGGAGGGGACGAGGCGGGTGATTTGGAGGGGATGGGGCGGGTGATTTGGAGGGGATGAGGCGGGTGATTTGGAGGGGATGAGGCGGGTGATTTGGAGGGGATGGGGCGGGTGATTTGGAGGGGATGAGGCGGGTGATTTGGAGGGGATGGGGCGGGTGATTTGGAGGGGATGAGGCGGGTGATTTGGAGGGGATGAGGCGGGTGATTTGGAGGGGATGGGGCGGGTGATTTGGAGGGGATGAGGCGGGTGATTTGGAGGGGATGGGGCGGGTGATTTGGAGGGGATGAGGCGGGTGATTTGGAGGGGATGAGGCGGGTGATTTGGAGGGGATGAGGCGTGTGATTTGGAGGGGATGGGGCGGGTGATTTGGAGGGGATGGGGCGGGTGATTTGGAGGGGATGGGGCGGGTGATTTGGAGGGGATGGGGCGGGTGATTTGAAGGGGATGGGGCGGGTGATTTGAAGGGGATGGGGCGGGTGATTTGGAGGGGACGAGGCGGGTGATTTGGAGGAGATGAGGCGGGTGATTTGGAGGGGATGAGGCGGGTGATTTGAAGGGGATGGGGCGGGTGATTTGAAGGGGATGGGGCGGGTGATTTGGAGGGGATGGGGCGGGTGATTTGGAGGGGATGGGGCGGGTGATTTGAAGGGGATGAGGCGGGTGATTTGGAGGGGATGAGGCGGGTGATTTGGAGGGGATGAGGCGGGTGATTTGGAGGGGATGAGGCGGGTGATTTGGAGGGGATGAGGCGGGTGATTTGGAGGAGATGTGGCGGGTGATTTGGAGGGGATGAGGCGGGTGATTTGGAGGGGATGGGGCGGGTGATTTGGAGGGGATGAGGCGGGTGATTTGGAGGGGATGAGGCGGGTGATTTGGAGGGGACGAGGCGGGTGATTTGGAGGGGATGGGGCGGGTGATTTGGAGAGGATGAGGCGGGTGATTTGGAGGGGATGAGGCGGGTGATTTGGAGGGGATGAGGCGGGTGATTTGGAGGGGATGAGGCGGGTGATTTGGAGGGGATGAGGCGGGTGATTTGGAGGGGATGAGGCGGATGATTTGGAGGGGATGAGGCTGGTGATTTGGAGGGGATGTGGCGGGTGATTTGGAGGGGATGAGGCGGGTGATTTGGAGGGGATGAGGCGGGTGATTTGGAGGGGATGAGGCGGGTGATTTGGAGGAGATGTGGCGGGTGATTTGGAGGGGATGAGGCGGGTGATTTGGAGGGGATGGGGCGGGTGATTTGGAGGGGATGAGGCGGGTGATTTGGAGGGGATGAGGCGGGTGATTTGGAGGGGACGAGGCGGGTGATTTGGAGGGGATGGGGCGGGTGATTTGGAGGGGATGAGGCGGGTGATTTGGAGGGGATGAGGCGGGTGATTTGGAGGGGATGGGGCGGGTGATTTGGAGGGGATGAGGCGGGTGATTTGGAGGGGATGGGGCGGGTGATTTGGAGGGGATGAGGCGGGTGATTTGGAGGGGATGAGGCGGGTGATTTGGAGGGGATGGGGCGGGTGATTTGGAGGGGATGAGGCGGGTGATTTGGAGGGGATGGGGCGGGTGATTTGGAGGGGATGAGGCGGGTGATTTGGAGGGGATGAGGCGGGTGATTTGGAGGGGATGAGGCGTGTGATTTGGAGGGGATGGGGCGGGTGATTTGGAGGGGATGGGGCGGGTGATTTGGAGGGGATGGGGCGGGTGATTTGGAGGGGATGGGGCGGGTGATTTGAAGGGGATGGGGCGGGTGATTTGAAGGGGATGGGGCGGGTGATTTGGAGGGGACGAGGCGGGTGATTTGGAGGAGATGAGGCGGGTGATTTGGAGGGGATGAGGCGGGTGATTTGAAGGGGATGGGGCGGGTGATTTGAAGGGGATGGGGCGGGTGATTTGGAGGGGATGGGGCGGGTGATTTGGAGGGGATGGGGCGGGTGATTTGAAGGGGATGAGGCGGGTGATTTGGAGGGGATGAGGCGGGTGATTTGGAGGGGATGAGGCGGGTGATTTGGAGGGGATGAGGCGGGTGATTTGGAGGGGATGAGGCGGGTGATTTGGAGGGGATGAGGCGGGTGATTTGGAGGGGATGAGGCGGGTGATTTTGAGGGGATGAGGCGGGTGATTTGGAGGGGATGGGGCGGGTGATTTGGAGGGGATGAGGCGGGTGATTTGGAGGGGATGAGGCGGGTGATTTGGAAAGGGACATAAGGAGGGACATAAGGAGGGACATAAAGGGTCCTGAAGGTGGGTGATTTGGTGGGTATGAGGTGGGTGGATGAGGTACGAGGGAGGGCTCCCTTGCGGAATCAGCAACCCTTTCAAAGGGAGAGATCAAAGAATACAAGTGAGTTGGGGACAGCGGTAGACGTCTCGGTGAGAAGGGGGGGAGAAGGGGAGGAGGGGGGGGAGGAAGGAGAGAAGGGGGGGAGAAGGGGAGGAGGGGGGGAAGCAGGTGAGAAGGGAGGGGGGGAGAAGGGGGGGAGAAGGGGAGGGGAAGAGGAGGGTGTGTGTGTGTGGGGGGGGGGGGGGGGGCAGGTGAGGATGAGATCAAAGGGACGGAGGATACATGTGGTACGAGGGGAGCCTTCACCCTTCACCCTAAACCCTAAACTAGACGGAGGATACATATGGTACGAGGGGAGCCTTCACCCTTCACCCTAAACCCTAAACTAGACGAAGGATACATGTGGTATGAGGGGTGCCTTCACCCTTCACCCTAAACCCTAAACTAGACGGAGGATACATGTGGTATGAGGGGTGCCTTCACCCTAAACCCTTAACCCTAAACTAGACGGAGGATACATGTGGTACGGAAAGAGCGTTCCCCAGAATGTTGTGAGCGGGCTATCCTACTTTGGGTAAGAACTGCTGTGGGTCGAGCGGTCCTGACGCCTCATGCAGTCATGCTTCGGTCGAGTGCATAGTCTCTCTTTATTTCTGGTATGAGGGTAGCTTTGCATGGTAGCTTTGCATGGTCGTTGATTAAGAGAGCCTACCTGCGCTCTGCCCCGGCACCACAGCAGAAGCAGAAGGAAGTGATACCGCCAGTAAAAGCTACTTTTGGGAGCTGGGAGTACTCTTTGCAGGCAAGCTGGTTAACAGAGCCTCTACCTGAGCTCTGCCCTGGCACCCTAATATAAACAAGGAGACAAGTGGTGCCAGGGGAGCGTTCCGCTCTTTGCATAATAGCTGGTAACAAGAGCCTTCTTGCACTCTATTTCGAGAACGTACCTGCGCTATGCCCTCCCGGCCTTTGTGCCGGCGATGAGGCAGCTTCCACCCACGGCGCGGCAGCAAGCCCCTCGCCCCCCGCCCCGGGCGCCCCGCTCGGCGACGCCGGCACCGAGACCGGGAGGGCCGGCGCTGCTCCGCCAGCAGCAGAGGGCAGCGGCTTGCTGGCGGCAGCGGCTGGCTTCCTGCTTGCGTTGACGGCGACGGCTGCAGCTTCCGCCGCGGTGTTGTCAGAGACGTTGCCTGGAGACGTATCCAGAAGCTTGAGAAAGTCGGAGGTGGTGTCACCAGTGAAGGCGACCTCAGGGAGCTGAGGCCACGTGCAACAAGAGCATCATGAGGAACAGCACAAGGAGCAACAACAGCAGAGGCATGAGCAACAATAGCTGGGGAGCAGCTTGAGGAAGTGCCAGGTGGTGTCGCCAGTTAAGGCGACCTCGGGGAGCTGTGGCACACGCAACACAATGGATTGGTTAGTAGTGGCAGCAAGATAGCAGCAACGGAAGGAGGTGGTGTCGCCTGTGAAAGCGAATTTGGGAGCTGAGAATATGGCAGCAAGAGATAGAGCAGTGAAACACTGGAGTGGTTGGCAGTGGCAGCATGTCAGCATGAGCAACAACGGCAGAGGCAGGGGCGGCAGGAGAAGGAGGTGGTGTCGACTTACGGGAGCTGAGGCCACGTGCAACAAGAGCATCATGAGGAGCAGCAGAAGGAAAGCGCTGAATAGGAGATGAGGGTAAAACACTTGAGTGGTTAGTAATGGCAGCATGACAGGAGCAACAGGGGAATCATCAGGAATGCACAGGTTGGTGCATGAGCAGGAGGAGTGCACTCAACAGCGGGAGAGGTATTGTTGCCGGTGAAGGCGACCTAGGAGAGATGAAGGTAAGACAGAGCGGTAAGCAGTGGCAGCATGACAGCAGCAGCAACAGTAGTAGAAGGAGCAACGCCAGCACATCCGGAATAGCAAAGGTTGGTGCATGAGCAGGAGGAGTGCACTCAACAGCAGGAGAGGTGATTTTAGCCAGTGAAGGCGGCTTTGGGGAGATGAATCCATGGCATCATAAACACTGGAGTGGTTGGCAGTTGCAGCAAGACAGCATGAGCAACAACGGCAGAGGCATATGCAAAGCAGAAGGAGTGTGCTCGATGGAGTGTGCTCAATAGGAGAAGAGGGGGTGCAGCTGGTTAAGGCGACTTTACCAGCTGCAAGAGGGGGAGCCAAGGCCAGGGGTGCGCAAAACGGATTGGTTAGAAGTGGTTAGAAGTGGCAGCATGTCAGCATGAGCAACAATGACAGAGGCGGGAGCAGCAACAGAAGGAGGTGGTGTCGTCAGTGAAGGCGACTTCAGGGAACTGAGGTACGCGCAACAAAATGGAGAGGTTATCAGTGGCAGCAAGATAGCAGCAGCAGAAGGACGTGGTGTCTCTAGAGAGTGCGGCTTTGGGAGCTGAGAATATGGCAGCAAGAAATACAGCGGTATGATACCGCAGTGGTAAGCAGTGGCAACATGAAAGGAGCAGTGACACTCCCCCCCCTTCCTTTACTCCCTACCTCATAAGGTGTCCATGACACCCCCCCCTCCCTAGACCCTTAACCCTCACTCTGTACCTCAAAGGAGTCTGTGACCCCCCCCCCCTCCATAGACCCTTAACCCCCACACTTTACCTCACAGGTGTTCATGACCCCCCCCCCCCCTTCCCTAGACCCTTAACCCTCACTCTTTACCTCAAAGGTGTCCATGACCCCCTCCCCCCCTCCCTAGACCCTTAACCCTCACTCTTTACCTCAAAGGTGTCCATGACCCCCCCCCCCCTTCCCTAGACCCTTAACCCCCACTCTTTATCTCAAAGGTGTCCGTGACCCCCCCCCCCCCCCTTCCCTAGACCCTTAACCCTCACTCTCTACCTCAAAGGTGTCCATGACCCCCCCCCCCCCCCTTCCCTAGACCCTTAACCCTCACTCTTTACGTCAAAGGTGTCTGTAACCTCCCCCCCCCCCCTCCCTAGACCCTTAACCCTCACTCTTTACCTCAAAGGTGTCCGTGACCCCCCCCCCCCCTAGACCCTTAACCCTCACTCTTTACCTCAAAGGTGTCCATGACCCCCCCCCCTCCCTAGACCCTTAACCCTCACACTTTACCTCAAAGGTGTCCATGACCCCCCCCCCCCCCTTCCCTAGACCCTTAACCCTCACTCTTTACCTCAAAGGTGTCCATGACCCCCCCCCCCCTTCCTAGACCCTTAACCCTCACTCTCTACCTCAAAGGTGTCCATGACCCCCCCCCCCCCCTCCCTAGACCCTTAACCCTCACTCTTTACGTCAAAGGTGTCCGTAACCCCCCCCCCCCCCTCCTTAGACCCTTAACCCTCACTCTTTACCTCAAACGTATCCGTGACCCCCCCCCCCCTCCCTAGACCCTTAACCCTCACTCTTTACCTCAAACGTATCCGTGACCCCCCCCCCCCCTCCCTAGACCCTTAACCCTCACTCTGTACCTCAAACGTATCCGTGACCCCCCCCCCTCCCTAGACCCTTAACCCTCACTCTTTACCTCACACGTATCCGTGACCCCCACCCCCCCCTCCCTAGACCCTTAACCCTCACTCTTTACCTCAAACGTATCCGTGACCCCCCCCCCCCCTCCCTAGACCCTTAACCCTCACTCTGTACCTCAAACGTATCCGTGACCCCCCCCCCCCCCTCCCTAGACCCTTAGCCCTCACTCTGTACCTCAAACGTATCCGTGACCCCCACCCCCCCCTCCCTAGACCCTTAACCCTCACTCTGTACCTCAAACGTATCCGTGACCCCCCCCCCCTTCCCTAGACCCTTAACCCTCACTCTTTACCTCAAACGTATCCATGACCCCCCCCCCCCCCTTCCCTAGACCCTTAACCCTCACTCTGTACCTCAAACGTATCCATGACCCCCCCCCCCCTCCCTAGACCCTTAACCCTCACTCTGTACCTCAAACGTATCCGTGACCCCCCCCCCCCTCCCTAGACCCTTAACCCTCACTCTGTACCTCAAACGTATCCGTGACCCCCCCCCCCCCCCTCCCTAGACCCTTAACCCTCACTCTGTACCTCAAACATATCCGTGACCCCCCCCCCCCTCCCTAGACCCCTAACCCTCACTCTGTACCTCAAACGTATCCGTGACCAACCCCCCCTCCCTAGACCCTTAACCCTCACTCTGTACCTCAAAGGTGTCAGTGACCCCCCCCCCCCCTCCCTAGACCCTTAACCCTCACTCTGTACCTCAAACGTATCCGTGACCCCCCCCCCCCCCTCCCTAGACCCTTAGCCCTCACTCTGTACCTCAAACGTATCCGTGACCCCCACCCCCCCCTCCCTAGACCCTTAACCCTCACTCTGTACCTCAAACGTATCCGTGACCCCCCCCCCTTCCCTAGACCCTTAACCCTCACTCTTTACCTCAAACGTATCCATGACCCCCCCCCCCCCCTTCCCTAGACCCTTAACCCTCACTCTGTACCTCAAACGTATCCGTGACCCCCCCCCCCCTCCCTAGACCCTTAACCCTCACTCTGTACCTCAAACGTATCCGTGACCCCCCCCCCCTCCCTAGACCCTTAACCCTCACTCTTTACCTCAAACGTATCTGTGACCCCCCCCCCCCCCTCCCTAGACCCTTAACCCTCACTCTGTACCTCAAACATATCCGTGACCCCCCCCCCCCTCCCTAGACCCCTAACCCTCACTCTGTACCTCAAACATATCCGTGACCCCCCCCCCCCTCCCTAGACCCCTAACCCTCACTCTGTACCTCAAACATATCCGTGACCCCCCCCCCCCTCCCTAGACCCTTAACCCTCACTCTGTACCTCAAAGGTGTCAGTGACCCCCCCCCCCCCTCCCTAGACCCTTAACCCTCACTCTTTATCTCAAACATATCCGTGACCCCCCCCCCCCCTCCCTAGACCCCTAACCCTCACTCTGTACCTCAAACATATCCGTGACCCCCCCCCCCCTCCCTAGACCCTTAACCCTCACTCTGTACCTCAAAGGTGTCAGTGACCCCCCCCCCCCTCCCTAGACCCCTAACCCTCACTCTGTACCTCAAAGGTGTCCGTGACCCCCCCCCCCCTCCCTAGACCCTTAACCCTCACTCTTTATCTCAAACGTATCCGTGACCCCCACCCCCCCCTCCCTAGACCCTTAACCCCCACTCTTTACCTCACACGTATCCATGACCCCCCCCCCCCCCTCCCTAGACCCTTAACCCTCACTCTTTACCTCAAACGTATCTGTGACCCCCCCCCCCCCTCTCTAGACCCTTAACCCCCACTCTTTACCTCACAGGTGTCCGTGACCCCCCCCCCCCCTCCCTAGACCCTTAACCCTCACTCTTTATCTCAAACGTATCCGTGACCCCCACCCCCCCCTCCCTAGACCCTTAACCCCCACTCTTTACCTCACACGTATCCATGACCCCCCCCCCCCCCTCCCTAGACCCTTAACCCTCACTCTTTACCTCAAACGTATCTGTGACCCCCCCCCCCCCCTCTCTAGACCCTTAACCCCCACTCTTTACCTCACAGGTGTCCGTGACCCCCCCCCCTTCCCTAGACCCCTAACCCTCACTCTTTACCTCAAAAGGTGTCCATGACCCCCCCCCATTTCCCTAGACCCTTAACCCTCACTCTTGACCTCACAGGTGTCCATGACCCCCCCCCCCCCCCCTTTCCTAGACCCTTAACCCTCACTCTGTACCTCATACGTATCCGTGACCCCCCCCCCCCCCCTCCCTAGACCCTTAACCGTCACTCTTTACCTCACACGTGTCCGTGACCCCCCCCCCCCTTTCCTAGACCCTTAACCCTCACTCTTTATCTCAAACGTATCCGTGACCCCCCCCCCCCCCCCCCCCTCCCTAGACCCTTAACCGTCACTCTTTACCTCACACGTGTCCGTGCCCCCCCCCCCCCTTTCCTAGACCCTTAACCCTCACTCTTTACCTCAAACGTATCCGTGACCCCCCCCCCCCCTTCCCCAGACCCTTAGGCCTCACTCTCTACCTCAAAGGTGTCCGTGACCTCTTGGCCTGATAGCCGCATCGCCTTGATCTCCTCCTGTGAAGCGCCCTCCAGCTCCGCCCTCAGCTTCTTGCGTTGACTGCAAACAGGGGCAGAAAGTATATAAATATGAGGTAATAGTGCGCCAGGTGTGTGATGGGTGTGATGACAGGATTGGGAGGCGCCCTCCGGCTCGGCCCTCAGCTTCTTAAACTGACTGCAAAACAGGGGACAGCGAGATGGAAAGTTGTAAAGAAATGGTGAGCGGCCATGGCCAGCGGCGTGTGTGAGAGAGAGAGAGGAGGCTATGTGTGAAGCGTTGGGTTGTGACAAAGGGGTCTATGAGGGGGACACACACACACACACACACACACACACACACACACACAAACACACACACACACACACACACACACACACACCGGGCGCACCATTGCCTCGTATTTACATATTGATGTCCTCTTTTTGCAGTCAGCGCCAGAAGCTGCGGGCTGAGCTGGAGGGCGCCTCCCAACATGGCGCCCAGGCGCCTGTCATCAGTGGGGCGGACCCATCCCCAGCCTCATATTTCACGCAGAATCCCCCTGCATGAAAGATGGGTCCGCCCACCCAAGTGACCCTTCTGGCGCCCCATTGCCTCATATCCTTACATAATTGATATTGTCCTCTATTTGGCAGTCAGTGCAGGAAGCTGAGGGCAGAGCTGGAGGGCGCCTACCATTCGTGAAATCACACCCGTCACACACACTTCTTTGACAAGGTAGCACATCTGACACAAGGTAGCACTTCTTTGACATGGTAGCACTTCTTTGACAAGGTAGCACTTCTTTGACAAGGTAGCACTTCTTTAACAAGGTAGCACTTCTTTTAGGCTAGATTAGACGCCGGGGTCTATGACAGGACACTGTTGAACGGCAATGAGCGCAAACGTCTTAAACAAGGTAGCAAAATCCCACACCAAGGGAATAAATCCATTGTCATACCCCCCTCCCCCCTCTCCTCTCCTTTTCCTTTTTTACCTGTAAACAAGGTAGCCCTGACTGGCCACACTGTGCACCGTGGTGAAGGGGCGAACGATGAAGCCTCCAGGCAGGTGCAGCTGCTGGCCCACTGACATGGGCATGAGGTCATATAAGAAGGGGTACCGGTCACCCTGTGGAGGGAGGGGGGGGGGGCGCACAATGAAGCGCCTCTGGACAGGTGCAGCTGTTGTTGTTCCACTGACATGGGCATGAGGTCATATAAGAAAGGGTACCGGTCACCCTGTGGGGGGAGGGGGGGGGGGGGGGCGCACAATGAAGAGGAGGACTGGTGGGGGGATTTGGAGGGATATCAGCCACCCTGCGAGAAAGGGGGGAAGGGGGGGGAGGAGGGTGTTGAATGAGGCGCCTCTGGACAGTTGCAGCTGCTGTCCCACCTGGAGGAGGGGGGGTGGAGGGGAGGAGAGGAGGGGCGTAAGGGGAGAGGAGAAGGCGTGTGTGCAACCTACAACTCCTCAATGCCGGATGTACGTGCACGTGTGTGTGATGGCATGTAAATGTGGGAGAGGGAGATAGAGAGTCAGCTGTCACACACACGCCCTGGACCACACACCAACAACTCCTCAATGACGGAGAGGACCCCCTTCCCTAAACCCTTAACCCCTTCCTCTCACAAGCAGGAGGAGGGGAACGATGATGCTCGACAGGGCCATGCCTTGCATGATGATGATCCAACCCCTTCCCCCGCACCCCCCCAAGCACACACCGTAACGGCGCGGATGAGGCTACCCTGCCCCAAGCTGCGCTGTTTCCTGAACCCCCACGCCCTAATTGGGCATAGCTTTCTTTCTTTCCGGCACACTTACCTGCAGCTCTTGGATGACTGAGAGGATTCGACGTATCCCGCTTCCACATGCAGATAATGCGCGACAGGGTCATACCTTACATGATAATGATCCAAACCCTTCCCCGCACCCCCCCTAACACACACACACACCTGCAGCTCTTGGATGACTGAGAGGATTCGATGTATCCCGCTTCCACATGCAGATAATGCGCGACAGGGTCATACCTTACATGATAATGATCCAAACCCTTCCCCGCACCCCCCCTAACACACACACACACCTGCAGCTCTTGGATGACTGAGAGGATTCGACGTATCCCGCTTCCACATGCAGATAATGCGCGACGGGGTCATACCTTACATGATAATGATCCAAACCCTTTCCCTGCGCCCCCCCTAACACACACACACACCTGCAGCTCTTGGATGACTGAGAGGATTCGACGTATCCCGCTTTCACATGCAGATAATGCGCGACAGGGTCATACCTTACATGATAATGATCCAAACCCTTCCCCCGCACCCCACCTAACACACACACACACCTGCAGCTCTTGGATGATTGAGAGGATTCGACGTATCCCGCTTCCACATGCAGATAATGCGCGACAGGGTCATACCTTACATGATAATGATCCAAACCCTTCCCCGCACCCCCCCTAACACACACACACACCTGCAGCTCTTGGATGATTGAGAGGATTCGACGTATCCCGCTTCCACATGCAGATAATGCGCGACGGGGTCATACCTTACATGATAATGATCCAAACCCTTCCCCGCACCCCCCCTAACACACACACACACCTGCAGCTCTTGGATGACTGAGAGGATTCGACGTATCCCGCTTCCACATGCAGATAATGCGCGACAGGGTCATACCTTACATGATAATGATCCAAAACCTTCCCCTGCACCCCCCCTAACACACACACACACCTGCAGCTCTTGGATGACTGAGAGGATTCGACGTATCCCGCTTCCACATGCAGATAGTGCGCGACAGGGTCATACCTTACATGATAATGATCCAAACCCTTCCCCCGCACCCCCCCTAACACACACACACACCTGCAGCTCTTGGATGATTGAGAGGATTCGACGTATCCCGCTTCCACATGCAGATAATGCGCGACGGGGTCATACCTTACATGATAATGATCCAAACCCTTCCCCGCACCCCCCCTAACACACACACACACCTGCAGCTCTTGGATGACTGAGAGGATTCGACGTATCCCGCTTCCACATGCAGATAGTGCGCGACGGGGTCATACCTTACATGATAATGATCCAAACCCTTTCCCTGCACCCCCCCTAACACACACACACACCTGCAGCTCTTGGATGACTGAGAGGATTCGACGTATCCCGCTTCCACATGCAGATAATGCGCGACAGGGTCATACCTTACATGATAATGATCCAAAACCTTCCCCTGCACCCCCCCTAACACACACACACCTGCAGCTCTTGGATGATTGAGAGGATTCGACGTATCCCGCTTCCACATGCAGATAATGCGCGACGGGGTCATACCTTACATGATAATGATCCAAACCCTTCCCCGCACCCCACCTAACACACACACACACCTGCAGCTCTTGGATGACTGAGAGGATTCGACGTATCCCGCTTCCACATGCAGATAATGCGCGACAGGGTCATACCTTACATGATAATGATCCAAACCCTTCCCCGCACCCCACCTAACACACACACACACCTGCAGCTCTTGGATGACTGAGAGGATTCGACGTATCCCGCTTCCACATGCAGATAATGCGCGACGGGGTCATACCTTACATGATAATGATCCAAACCCTTTCCCTGCGTTCCCCTAACACACACACACACCTGCAGCTCTTGGATGACTGAGAGGATTCGACGTATCCCGCTTCCACATGCAGATAATGCGCGACGGGGTCATACCTTACATGATAATGATCCAAACCCTTTCCCCTGCACCCCCCCTAACACACACACACCTGCAGCTCTTGGATGACTGAGAGGATTCGACGTATCCCGCTTCCACATGCAGATAATGCGCGACAGGGTCATACCTTACATGATAATGATCCAAACCCTTTCCCTGCGTTCCCCTAACACACACACACACCTGCAGCTCTTGGATGATTGAGAGGATTCGATGTATCCCGCTTCCACATGCAGATAGTGCGCGACGGGGTCATACCTTACATGATAATGATCCAAACCCTTTCCCTGCGTTCCCCTAACACACACACACACCTGCAGCTCTTGGATGATTGAGAGGATTCGATGTATCCCGCTTCCACATGCAGATAGTGCGCGACAGGGTCATACCTTACATGATAATGATCCAAACCCTTCCCCCGCACCCCACCTAACACACACACACACCTGCAGCTCTTGGATGACTGAGAGGATTCGACGTATCCCGCTTCCACATGCAGATAATGCGCGACGGGGTCATACCTTACATGATAATGATCCAAACCCTTTCCCTGCGTTCCCCTAACACACACACACACCTGCAGCTCTTGGATGACTGAGAGGATTCGACGTATCCCGCTTCCACATGCAGATAATGCGCGACGGGGTCATACCTTACATGATAATGATCCAAACCCTTCCCCGCACCCCCCCTAACACACACACACACCTGCAGCTCTTGGATGACTGAGAGGATTCGACGTATCCCGCTTTCACATGCAGATAATGCGCGACGGGGTCATACCTTACATGATAATGATCCAAACCCTTTCCCTGCGTTCCCCTAACACACACACACACCTGCAGCTCTTGGATGACTGAGAGGATTCGACGTATCCCGCTTCCACATGCAGATAATGCGCGACGGGGTCATACCTTACATGATAATGATCCAAACCCTTTCCCTGCGCCCCCCCTAACACACACACACCTGCAGCTCTTGGATGACTGAGAGGATTCGACGTATCCCGCTTCCACATGCAGATAATGCGCGACGGGGTCATACCTTACATGATAATGATCCAAACCCTTTCCCTGCGCCCCCCCTAACACACACACACACCTGCAGCTCTTGGATGACTGAGAGGATTCGACGTATCCCGCTTCCACATGCAGATAATGCGCGACAGGGTCATACCTTACATGATAATGATCCAAACCCTTCCCCGCACCCCCCCTAACACACACACACCTGCAGCTCTTGGATGATTGAGAGGATTCGACGTATCCCGCTTCCACATGCAGATAATGCGCGACAGGGTCATACCTTACATGATAATGATCCAAACCCTTCCCCGCACCCCCCCTAACACACACACACACCTGCAGCTCTTGGATGATTGAGAGGATTCGACGTATCCCGCTTCCACATGCAGATAATGCGCGACGGGGTCATACCTTACATGATAATGATCCAAACCCTTCCCCGCACCCCCCCTAACACACACACACACCTGCAGCTCTTGGATGACTGAGAGGATTCGACGTATCCCGCTTCCACATGCAGATAATGCGCGACAGGGTCATACCTTACATGATAATGATCCAAACCCTTTCCCCTGCACCCCCCCTAACACACACACACACCTGCAACTCCTCGATGACGGAGAGGATGCGCCGTATACCGCTTTCGCATGACGGCGGCACGATGATCCGCGACGGGGCCATGCCCTGCATGTTTCTGTGGGAGGGGTATGAATGGAGTGAATGAGTATGAATGATATCAACGAGAAGTGAGGGCATGGTGTGTGCAAGGAGGAGAGTGGGAGCTGTCCATGCTTTGCATGTTGATGTGTGAAATGTATGGAGGGTATGTACGCAGGGTGTGAATAAATATTACGATTTTTTTTCAGCATCTGAAGTTCTTCCCCACGCACACCCACACGTGTCCCCCCAGGCTTATTTTTTCTTATTTTTCTTATTTTTTCTATGCTCCCTCCCATACCCCGACTAGTGCATCTTCTCATGCATCCTCCCATGCACTTCACTTCCCCCTCCCCCTGCCATGCACTTCACCTCCCCCTCCCCCTCCCATGCACTTCACCTCCCTCTCCCCCTCCCATGCACTTCACCTCCCCCTCCTCCTCCCATGCACTTCACCTCCCCCTCCCCCTCCCATGCACTTCACCTCCCCCTCCCATGCACTTCACCTCCCCCTCCCATGCACTTCACCTCCCCCTCCCATGCACTTCAACTCCCCCTCCCATGCACTTCACTTCCCCCTCCCCCTCCCCCTCCCATGCACTTCACTTCCCCCTCCCCCTCCCATGCACTTCACCTCCCCCTCCCCCTCCCATGCACTTCACCTCCCCCTCCTCCTCCCATGCACTTCACCTCCCCCTCCCCCTCCCATGCACTTCACCTCCCCCTCCCATGCACTTCAACTCCCCCTCCCATGCACTACAACTCCCCCTCCCATGCACTTCACCTCCCCCTCCCATGCACTTCACCTCCCCCTCCCATGCACTTCAACTCCCCCGCCCATGCACTTCACTTCCCCCTCCCCCTCCCATGCACTTCACTGCCACCTTCCCCTCCCCTCCCTTCCTCCAATGGTTTCTCATTCCCATTCCCTCATACCTGCTGGCAATGTGGAACGGAATCCCACCGATGTGGTCCAGATGCTGCATGCACATAGGCGGGGATCAGAGGATAAAATATCTGAATATTATATGGAAATATCTGAGGCAAGGGATCAGAGGATCAGATCTCTGAATATTATATGGAAATATCTGAGGCAAGAGATCAGAGGATCAGATCTCTGAATATTATATGGACATATCTGAGGCAAGGGATCAGAGGATACAACATTTGAATATATCTGAAAATATCTGAGGCAAGGGATCAGATAATAAAATATCTGAAGTCTCCCTAGGGTTCACGCACCAGCACTAATCAAAGGGTTGCACTAATCAAAGGGTTGCACTAATCAAAGGGTTGCACTAATCAAAGGGTTGCACTAATCAAAGGGTTGCACTAATCAAAGGGTTGCACTAATCAAAGGGTTGCACTAATCAAAGGGTTGCACTAATCAAAGGGTTGCACTAATCAAAGGGTTGCACTAATCAAAGGGTTGCACTTATCAAAGGGTTGCACTAATCAAAGGGTTGCACTAATCAAAGGGTTGCACTAATCAAAGGGTTGCACTAATCAAAGGGTTGCACTAATCAAAGGGTTGCACTAATCAAAGGGTTGCACTAATCAAAGGGTTGCACTTATCAAAGGGTTGCACTAATCAAAGGGTTGCACTAATCAAAGGGTTGCATGAACTGCTTGCGTGCTGAAATCCATTCGAAATGTCTGCGAGATGCGCGATCATTTGGCGGTCTGGGAGAACAAAAAGCCAGCATGGGTACGGCAGGTCCCCTAAGTTGAAAAAGGATCAACACAGCCATGACACAGCGTGCGTAACAAGGATGGTCTGTTGGAACATGGATCTCCGGGGGGCAGTGGCCACTATCGAACACCAGCTCATGACTGGGCGGATGATTTAGGGACAAGGCACCTGCTTGTGTTACACTTTCGTTAGGGTTTAGGGTTTAGGGATTAGAGTTCAAAGCACCTCACCCCGTGCGTGATGAGCATGGTCTGTTGGACGATGGATCTCTGGGGGCAGCGGCCGCTGTCGAACACCAGCTTGAGCCGCGGGATAATAATGCAGGTCTCCTACGGGGAGGGCAGAAGTACAGGTGGGTTGGGTAAGGGGACAGCGCTAGACAGGTAACGCGTTAGGGTGAAAGGGTCCGGAGAATACGCTGCCGAATTGAATACTATGAACAAAATAAAACTTCCAGGACTGCAAAAATCACTATTGAATGATAAGCGGGTGTGGGGTTTAGGGTTAAGGGTTTAGGGCTGTGGAAGGATTATAGGGCTTAATGGGTTTAGGGCCGTGGAATGATTATTCAGGTCTCCTAGTGGGGACAGCTGCGTCTCGGCTGAATTGAGTAAAAGGAATCACTGTAGATGGGTTTGTGCGATGCACCCTGCAAAGTACCCTTCCATGTACTGTCTCCTACAACCTCCCATGCACCCTGCCATGCATCCTCCCATGCACGCACACATGCAACCTCCCATGCACCCTGTCAGTCCTCTTCATGCTGATGCAGACCATGAGCTCGTCCATCCCAAACATCCTCCATGCACATACCCATGCACCCTCCCATGCACCCTCCCAAACAACCCCCCATGCACCCTCCCATGCACCCTCCCAAACAACCCCCCATGCATGCACCCATGCACCCGCCCATGCACCCTCCCATGCACCCTCCCAAACAACCCCCCATGCATGCACCCATGCACCCACCCATGAATCCTCCCATATACCCTAACATGCCCCTTCCCATGTACCCTCCCATGCCCCCTCCCGCGCACACACCCGTGCAACCTGTCATGCTGCTGTCCACCATACGCACTTCCATCCCATGCAACCTCCAAGACTTACCCTAAAGCAACCTTACATGCAAACACCCACGACCCTTCAATTACTAATATGAACCTGTCTGGTAGCAAAAGGCCCTCCATCATCAAAGCAGCAAGACAACATATCTGCCTGTGGCTGCCAGCTAGGAGCACTTCCATCGCATGCCTCCCCCCCTGCCAATTCCCATCCCATGACCACTCAATTGCCAATACACACCTGCCCTGTTATAGACACACCCTCAATCTGCACTCAGGCAAGGCAAATCCTCTGTGTGCGGCTGTCGGCCATCAGCACAACCGTCACGTGCAAATTCCCATGCACCCAAATGCAAACTCCCATACACACCTGCCCGGCAATAGACACGCCCTCAATCTCCACTCCGGCAAGACAAATCCTCTGCGTGCGGCTGTCAGCCATCAGCACTTGGGGCGCCATGAGCGATGCACCGCTAGCAGCAGCTGCAACAGTTCAGAGGGGGACAAGGGCTTTATTGCAGGGTGCTTCAGCTTCAAAAATCAGCTACGCAATTCAGCTACAGCCAGCCATGAGCGATGCACCGCTAGCAGCAGCTGCAACAGTAAGGAGGGGGGCAAGTGTTTTATTACAGGGTGCTTCAGCAACTGTTTTTTTTTGTGGGCAACGGACCACTTTTGCTAGGTCGCCCTGCGGCCACCCCTGGGCCGATTCACACCAAACCTGGACCGGCCTCCCGCCGGTGGCCCAAGCAGCAGGGCTGGCCGAACCAGGGGCTTGTGGCCGGGGGGCACCATGTAGCTGAACTAGGCCAGGGGGCACAGCGCAGCTTTTCTAGGCCGGGGACAGCATGAAAAGAAAGCGTTTTTTCATACCCGAGGGAAGGCGAATCAAATATTCGGCAGATGCCCTCGGGCGCTGGGCATGGAACCTTTGAAGTCCATTTGCAGACCTTTTGCCGTTTCTTTGCCGTTTCTTTGCCGTTTCTTTGCCTCTAAAAATGGATAATTTTTAAACCGGACCCTTTCAAGCCCTGCATTGTTTGCGATGTGGCTATAGCCGGAGATGACAGTGATACGGCCCGCAGTCACCATTTCCTTCTTTCGGCTCCTGCTTCCTTCTTTCGGCTCCTGCTTCCTTCTTTCGGCTCCTGCTTCCTTCTTTCGGCTCCTGCTTCCTTCTTTCGGCTCCTGCTTCCTTCTTTCGGCTCCTGCTTCCTTCTTTCGGCTCCTGCTTCCTTCTTTCGGCTCCTGCTTCCTTCTTTCGGCTCCTGCTTCCTTCTTTCGGCTCCTGCTTCCTTCTTTCGGCTCCTGCTTCCTTCTTTCGGCTCCTGCTTCCTTCTTTCGGCTCCTGCTTCCTTCTTTCGGCTCCGAAACCTCCTGCCGGGGCTTTCGGCATTTTTTTCCCATCTGGAAAATCGTTGGTTGCCGATCGGCTGCAACTTCCCCGGACAGCGCACAGGTGAGAGGTCCCACATATGGCTGTCAGTGCTTATTTTAGTGTGCGCCAGACGACCTTCAGGGGGCCGCCGGGCGGCCACCACTGGGCAAAATGAAATAAAACCTTGACCAGCCTACGGCCGGTGGCCCAAGCAGCAGGGCTGGCTACACCAGGCCCATGCGGCCGTAGGCTGTGATGTAGCTGATGTGTAGCTAAAGCACTTGAAAATAAACACTGATGGCAGCAGGCTAGACAGTTTGACCATGCATGTCTTGGATCATGCATGTCTTGGACCATGCATGTCTTGGACCATGCATGTCTTGGACCATGCATGTCTTGGACCATGCATGTCTTGGACCATGCATGTCTTGGACCATGCATGTCTTGGACCATGCATGTCTTGGACCATGCATGTCTTGGACCATGCATGCCTCGGACCATGCATGTCTTGACCATGCATGTCTTGGATCATGCATGTCTTGGACCATGCATGTCTTGGACCATGCATGTCTTGGACCATGCATGTCTTGGACCATGCATGTCTTGGGCCATGCATGTCTTGGACCATGCATGTCTTGGACCATGCATGTCTTGGACCATGCATGTCTCGGACCATGCATGTCTTGGATCATGCATGTCTTGGACCATGCATGTCTTGGACCATGCATGTCTTGGACCATGCATGTCTTGGACCATGCATGTCTTGGACCATGCATGTCTTGGACCATGCATGTCTTGGACCATGTATGTCTTGGACCATGCATGTCTTGGACCATGCATGCCTTGGACCATGCATGCCTTGGACCATGCATGTCTTGGACCATGCAAGTCTTGGACCATGCATGTCTTGGACCATGCATGTCTTGGACCATGCATGTCTTGGACCATGCATGTCTTGGACCATGCATGTCTTGGACCATGCATGTCTTGGACCATGCATGTCTTGGACCATGCATGTCTTGGATCATGCATGTCTTGGACCATGCATGTCTTGGACCATGTATGTCTTGGACCATGCATGTCTTGGACCATGCATGTCTTGGACCATGCATGTCTTGGACCATGCATGTCTTGGACCATGCATGTCTCGGACCATGCATGTCTCGGACCATGCATGTCTTGGATCATGCATGTCTTGGACCATGCATGTCTCGGACCATGTATGTCTTGGACCATGCATGTCTTGGACCATGCATGTCTTGGACCATGCATGTCTTGGACCATGCATGTCTTGGACCATGCATGTCTTGGACCATGCATGTCTCGGACCATGCATATCTTGGACCATGCATGTCTTGGACCATGCATGTCTTGGACCATGCATGTCTTGGACCATGCATGTCTTGGACCATGCATGTCTTGGACCATGCATGTCTTGGACCATGCATGTCTTGGACCATGCATGTCTCAGCAGTCGGGCTGCTGTGGACTGAAAACCCCATGGTTTGATGGCGCAAGCTAGGGTTCTTTTACAATTGTTTAAGCGTGAACTGCGCAGCAGCACGAACAAACAACGTTTATGTGCAGGGGTTACACCTCAGGTTACACTCCGACCAGAAAAGAACTTTTTAAGTATGAAACGCCACAGCTGGCAATTCAAAATAATTATTTCGAATTCACATTTTATTTATCTCGCCCTCATGTACCTACTGCTCGACACTGCACATGCAGGCAACAGTGGTGGGGGTGCCTTGCATGGGGGTGCGATATCATGGGGAAGGGAGGCCGAGAGGGCACCTCATCTAACCCATGCGGTTGTAGGAGTGCAATGAGAAGGAGGGGAGCATGGCGGGTCATGGACATGGTGAGGGGGTCCTGATAATGGTGAGGTGATGGTTTTGGTGAGGGGGGCCTGATGATGGTGAGGTGATGGTTTTGGTGAAGTGATGGTGAGGGGGTGATGGCGAGAAGGATGTCATGAGAGGGAGGACATAGAGTAAGGAATTGGGTCCAGTGATTGAAGGGTCACGTTTGTTGGACGATGATTTTCTCTCAAAGGGTCAGAGAAGGGTAGCATGGGGAGCAGGGGAGCATGGGTAGCAGGGTAGCATGGGGAGCAGGGGAGCATGGGGAGCAGGGGAGCATGGGGAGCAGGGGAGCATGGGGAGCAGGGTAGCATGGGGAGCAGGGGAGCATGGGGAGCAGGGGAGCAGGGGGAGCAGGGGAGCAGGGGGAGCAGGGTAGCATGGGGAGCAGGGGAGCAGGGGGAGCAGGGGAGCATGGGGAGCAGGGTAGCATGGGGAGCAGGGGAGCATGGGGAGCAGGGGAGCAGGGGGAGCAGGGGAGCATGGGGGGCAGGGGAGCATGGGGAGCAGGGGAGCATGGGGAGCAGGGGAGCATGGGGAGCAGGGGAGCATGGGGAGCAGGGGAGCATGGGGAGAAGGGTAGCATGGGGAGCAGGGGAGCATGGGGAGCAGGGGAGCATGGGAAGCAGGGGAGCCTGGGGAGCAGGGGAGCAGGGGGAGCAGGGGAGCATGGGAAGAAGGATAGCATGGGGAGCAGGGGAGCAGGGGGAGCAGGGGAGTATGGGGAGAAGGGGAGCATGGGGAGAAGGGGAGCATGGGGAGAAGGGTAGCATGGGGAGCAGGGTAGCATGTGGAGCAGGGGAGCATAGGGAGCAGGGGAGCATGGGGAGCAGGGGAGCAGGGTCAGCAGGGGAGCAGGGTGAGCAGGGGAGCATGGGGAGCAGGGGAGCATGGGGAGCAGGGGAGCATGGGAGCATGGGGAGCAGGGGAGCAGGGGGAGCAGGGGAGCATGGAGAGCAGGGGAGCATGGGGAGAAGGGGAGCATGGGGAGCAGGGGAGCATGGGGAGAAGGGGAGCATGGGGAGAAGGGGAGCAGGGGGAGCAGGGGAGCATGGGGAGCAGGGTAGCATGGGGAGCAGGGGAGCATGGGGAGCAGGGGAGCAGGGGGAGCAGGGTAGCATGGGGAGCAGGGTAGCATGGGGAGAAGGGTAGCATGGGGAGCAGGGGAGCATGGGGAGCAGGGGAGCAGGGGGAGCAGGGTAGCATGGGGAGCAGGGTAGCATGGGGAGCAGGGGATCATGGGGAGCAGGGTAGCATGGGGAGCAGGGGAGCATGGGGAGCAGGGGAGCAGGGGGAGCAGGGGAGCAGGGGGAGCAGGGTAGCATGGGGAGCAGGGTAGCATGGGGAGAAGGGTAGCATGGGGAGCAGGGTAGCATGGGGATCAGGGGAGCAGGGGGAGCAGGGTAGCATGGGGAGCAGGGTAGCATGGGGAGCAGGGTAGCATGGGGAGCAGGGGAGCATGGGGAGCAGGGGAGCAGGGGGAGCAGGGGAGCATGGGGAGCAGGGGAGCATGGGGAGAAGGGTAGCATGGGTAGCAGGGGAGCAGGGGGAGCAGGGTAGCATGGGTAGCAGGGGAGCAGGGGAGCACAATCTGGCTTAACCTGAACCGTATCAGGCCGTATCGTGCTACCTTGGCATGGGGAGGGTATGGTGCTGTGCGTAGATCACATGGGATGCTATTCGACATGGTCAGGGATGTGAGGATCATAGGTGACGCGAACGACGCAAAGTGTACACCAATCCCTTGTTTGTTACCTATCTCTCGACCCTGGCTGAATTTAGGATTTGGTAAAGGTGTCGGTATGTTTGTGATGCCATCTTCATGATTAGTGCATGCGCACGCAGCAGCGACCGCAGTCAGTTTTTATGTTCAAAATCGAATTATTGATGTCCATGGATCCATCGTCATCGGTACTGCCGCTCCCACCCCGGACACCCGGTCCCATCGCTGTGGACCGAAGCCTTTTCAGTTTTGCGCCGTAGTTTATGTTTACCTTCCATGCTTCAGCTCTTCCACACATGCACTGTTTCGTCGACACCTTTTCCGCCCAGGCTCTGCTTACCTTTAGATCCGTCTAGGGCTCCTCGAAGATTCTTGAGCAGTGTGGTCATATGGGTCGGGTACCAATCGAGTTGACGGGACGGTCTCAGAAGCGATCGTCCAAGAGTGCCAAAGGCAGCAGCGGATACAGGGTTGGGGCAGTGTAGGTGTCGCAGCGTCCTGAAAGTGCTGACTGGGCCTGACGACGGGTGCTTGCAAAATCGGGACCACGATCCGGTGTGTCGTGAGGGCAAGCTAGCAGGGCGTGTAGATATGCATGCCTTTTAGCTGACAGCTGTTGAGGCGAGAAATGTGATGGGATCTCGCCTCCGAAGCCGAGGGTTGGTGAGGGATGACCATTGGTTGCCCTTACTTTGTGACCACCCTGTCTGAGTGCTCCGTGATTTAGGGACAGGTGCATGATCCCCGATCGCCCCATCATCGAACATGTATCATCAGCATACCGACGTGACTACCGATTCATCGAATTCGTCTTGGTTAAAACGTGCACGCGCAATTCCCCTCGTCCTGCCGCGCCCATCTCTGTGTTTTGGGTGATAAGGGCAGACCTGTAGATCCATGCATTATACCAACAGTTCTGCACGCAAGCCACGCACAGCGCATTTATGTGCCACACATTCCATGCAGCATATTTGTGTCCCGTGACCCATGCATCGCGCATGCATGATCGCATGCATGATCGCATGCATGATCGCATGCATGATCGCATGCATGATCGCATGCATGATCGCATCATAGTGATACGACTTCGTTTTGTGTCATGCATCACATTCTGTCACGACGTATGGGTGCACCGCACGTATGGGTGGCTTGTACCGCTTTTTGGTTTCGGATTTCATCTGTTTGTGGTACTCAGAAGATGCCTGGCTAATTCCAGGCATTCTTCTCTTCTTACTCAAGTAACATACCGAAGTTGAATCACCCTGCTATCTGTAAACTGTTCTGGGATTAACGTCCAACTGTGATATTTCGGCCTCTTATCAAGGCCAGGACACTGCACTAATAGGAGATCTCTAGTTTACACTACACTGATCCTATTTCTCCAAGACCACATCATTCAGTAATAGGCCCTGATCGTTACACTGATCGAATATCTCTAGTTAACCACTACACTTATTCGTGATCTCTAGCATCAGCTTCTCTACTTCATCCATCTCAGCTCTATCTCTCGATTATACCCTACACTGTGAGCTTCAACAGTTCTATCTCTAGGTTATAATTCGACACTGTGAGCTGCTACCCAAGCCTTTCCTGGCTACCAAGTCGATTTACTGCACCAGCAGTCGATCCTCCTCATCAGAGAGTCGCCTCTTCGGCTCGATCTTTCTCATCACTTCGGCTGGATCGACCCTCAAGTCCGTTCCACACCATTCCCTACTGTCAACAGTCGGCTTCAGTACAACTAGCCCCAGCAGGAACGAGTTCACTTCGCTACTTTTGTCAACAATAAGAGAGGAATCATCAAAGGTTAGTGCAGTAACCCGAGGATTAGTCGAGGATAAACTGTCTGCCAGCAGTTTATCGCTCCTGCACACGCTAGTTAACCCCTATAAAGGGCACTTAGCACTCCAATAAGAAGAGAAGAATCCAGTTTCGCATCACTTCGAATCTGCTGGCGAGTAAAAAACGGAAATAAGGTTCCTGATCGTGTTCTTTTGCCGAAAAGTGAGCGATAACATCGAACATATCCCAATTTCGTGTTCAACCCCTGGATGAATTCCGATTCTACCCAGGGGAGGGGGCCTCCATCGCAGGAGGCTAAGCCTCTCACGGAGGCCGAGCAACTTATTCAGCAGTCGATAGTCAATGAGCAGGCATTGATAGCTAGGTACGCTGCCAAAAGACTGATGGCACAGAACGCTGATAAGGCAAGGAAACAGGCTGAAGCTGAAGCACTCCATGCTGAAGCAGTCCAACAACATCAACGTGAAATGTGTCGTCTTGACGCATTGCGACGTGCAGCCGAGCAGCAAGCTCGTGCAGCCGAGCAGCAAGCTCGTGCAGCCAAGGCAGATGAGAGAGAGATGAGGGATTACCTGATCCGTAGTGCGGATGAGAGGCTGGCACTGACCCCTTTGAAGGTGACCCGGACTCATTACGAGGGCCTGCGGCGGTTTGACCAGCTAGTCGATAACCCTGCATATCTTGATGCACTAGACGATTGCTGCAGCGCACGCTCGTCACCTGTACCTGCACCGGTCCAAGTTGCACCCGTGCCCGGTGGGGATCAGACTTCCCTCCCAGCAATGACCTTGCAGGAGTCCCCGATGATGGCTGGATTTCATCAGTCCGGTAACATAGCTTACCGGATCAACTCAGCCGTCGCTGTCCATGTACCCGAAGGCTTCAAGCATGAGGTGAAGCATGCGACACCCACGGTGTCACGCCCGTCGGCTGACATGATTGCTCCTGAGTGTACCCCCACCCCCTCGTTCGTGAGCGTGGTGTCAGGTGAGGCTATGCAATCATGGGGACCTCCAGGTGGGGCTGTTTCTGGCAAGGAAACAGGGCGGCATGACCCCTCTTGTCATCAGGGTAAGCAGCTGAACATGGACCACCGCTTAGCCGTCGTTCCCGTTGCCTCTGAGGCCAACGACGTCGTCACAATTGGTGAGATGAGGGACCTGCTGCGAGACATGCTAGGACGTGTGCATCAGGGACACACGCCACCACCAGTAGTGGAGCTGCAGGAACAGCCAGTACAGCATGCACAGCAATACCTGGGTTTTGGTAGCGCTCAGTCAGGGGAGGACCCTCCCTGTGATCATCATCACCAGGGGTGGGAAGGCTTCCCGCAGGACACCGCGCCATCAACACCAGTATACGGTGTGCAACTTCAGGTGGGTGCATGCCAGGTCTCAGGAGAGGGTCAAGAGATTGGATCCGGAGCTGGTACGGCACGTTGCTCTGCCTTCATCCCCGACAACGAGTCTTCTGATGGCTGGTCTTTTCTGGCACAAAAGGTGAAGGGATTGCTTGGGGGGGGCATGGACAACACCACTGACGTGAGTCAGACCCCTTACCGAGGTTCCCATCAGTATGACCCGGGTGGAAGCATGCAAATCCCCAAAACATATACTGGAGTCCCCGCCGATGAGAACCCGGTAAGGAATGAGCTGTTCAGGGAATTACGGGGGTCCCGTGGGGTCACCTCAGATCTAGCCACAAGGTTGTGTGGCTTGCGCACCGAAGGTGAGGTGTCGATCACAACTGTGGGGGGGACCCCCACAAGTTCTCAGACAGGTGAGCCGTGGTTTGAATGGCAAAACCCCCTCTTTGAGGGTCATGGTCTAGTGCCGCACGATATGGCTCTAACGCCCGGGCCCCGCAGCGAGGACCATCACCGACCATGTGAGTCGGCAGATCAGGTTGAGCATGATGCACCCCGCTTCGCGCAGTTCACCACACACGTGATTGGGGAATGGGAGATTCGGCAGATGTGGGCTGACACAGGCCAGGCCGCAAGTGAGCGTGGCCAGATAATCCCATGCTCTGCCCTGGCCATGCTGACTGACCAAGACCATGAGCTTGTCCCTTTTCTTGCCCAGAGCCAGGGTGCCCTCGACCAACATGATGGACAGGGCAGTCTGAGCAAGAAAGACCAGAGCAACCAGCGTCTCAGATGTGTGCCTTCTGCCCCCTTCAAGGCATGGTCTCCCCTTCCCCATGCGGGACAGGACGTCTTGGCCGCGGGTGATCGACGCAAGCCGCACCTCCGGTAATGTGGAAGGCAGATGCTTTCTATGGTTTAAGCAAGTTCACTGCCAACTTGAGGTATGTGGGTTCTCCAGGTTCCCTGCCCCAAGCGTGGCTCATGATCAATCCATTGGAAGAACTTAGTGATGGGTTCCGCATGTCACACCTAGTTCTTGAAAAGATTTCCCCGATATTTTGCTCTCCTACCCATCCTATGCGGGAGCACACACACCTGTCTTGCAGTGCAACCATCTAGATCACCTGCCACTTAACACTTGTGGTGCAACCTTGTTGTTCACAGTTCACACGTGTCGGTGCTTGTTCGGTGTTCCGTCATATCATATTTCTGGTACACCTGTCAGCATGCGCCTAGTCACGCGCCAGCCCCACCGCTATACACACCTGTCAGCATGTGCCTGACTGTTTGCACATGCGATACGGAGTGTAACTTTTAATTTATTTCCAGGAAATCCGTTTTGCCCTTGTTGCTTGCAACCCTCTCCAACGATGTGCTTGACTCAGGTTGGGGGGGGACAGTAGGTCTGATTTCTTGTCTACTTGCATTTTATTCTGGAAGAAAAAAAAAATGAATAAAAAAAAATGTTGCTCCCATGCACAGAGCCAACTGATCAGCGGACCTACTGCTGGTTCGGGATCTTGCACAGCGGACGTGGCAGCTACGGGGGCTGGTGCCATCATGGTCGTCACGGTCAATTGAGGAGACAAGGTTATCAGCGCCGGCGCAACGGCGTGTGGCGCTGACTATTGGTCGTTCACCATGATCGGTATTGGCGTAGCCACTAGCCACCTGAGTTATGCTCGCATGCTCACCAATAATTCCGAGGCTCCCCTGATTAATTGTCCGTACCTTCACACGCACACCTTGCGTGCTGCCGAATCTGACTTGCATATCTTGATTGCATGTTGCAGATCTGGCATTCCAGCTGTTCAGTATGGCAGATCTTGACCTGCTGATCTTGAGTGATGTAGATCTTCAGTGCAGATCTCGACCTGCCGATCTCTAGTGATGAAGATCTCGAGTGCTGTAGATCTCAGCTTTGCTGTTCCTTTATGCTGCAATTTACTTACAGGTCTTCAATGATGCAGATCTTGACATGTAGGTCCTGAGGAGACAAGGTTATCAGCGTCGGCGCAACGACGTGTGGCGCTGTCTACTGGTCGCTGCATCATGATCGATCTCGCGTCGAAAGCGATCGAGTGCTACTCCAAGTGGGTGGCAGTGTTTCCTTGAAGGACGAGTTTGCCGCTGAGCACTCATGGGCTTACAGCGCACCTGGAGCGCTCGGCCCTGCTGGTCAGGGACTGGTAATCGACAGCGACCGCGGCCTATCTGACCTCACTATTTTGGAGAGAGAACGCTGCATGGGTTACATGGATAATTGCACTGCTGCGCCAGGTATTTCTTTTGCCGCCAGGCACAACCTGACTGGCAGTGCATTTGACGCGAACTCGGTGAGTCACTTGATAGCAACTGGTCTTGCCATCCGTCTCACCTGTGACCGCGGGCCCATTTCTTTCACGACTTCGGTTGAAGCCATGCCTGGTCCTGAGCTGGGGGGGGAGAGCAATCAGGAGCGTCAGGAATTGCATGACAGGATCTGTGCATGATCCTCCCTGATTTTTCAGTCAGCCCAGGCCCTGGCAGCTGAGGACGAAGAGTTGTGTAACTGCCCTGACCCCTTGAACCATCTAGATGTCTGGCTGGACTCTGCTGTCATGCAGTACTTGCAGCACCCTGACCCAGATAGTCTAGACCAGAGTACGGCCATTGAACGCCGCAGGATCTTAAGGCGATCATCGCATTTTGAGCGGACTGTCAACCAACAGTTGCACAAGCGCATGCCTGGGGGGGGACTTAAGCGCGTACCGAGAGGGCCGTCTTTGCAATATCTGCGCCCTTCTTTGGATACGCCATGTGAGGTGTGCCTGCTGCCGGATGCTGACAGGCTGCTTGTCCTTTGTGATTCATGTAACCGAGGCTGTCACACTTACTGCATGAAACCACCTTTGAGCAGGGTCCCGAAGGGCAGCTGGGTCTGCGAACAGTGCAAGGCACTTGGTGCCGGCACCCCAGCTCTGCTGACGCTACGGGAACAGGCTATGACCGAGGAGAAGCCCAGAGCCAAGAGGGTATCGCTCAAGCAACAGCAAGTCAGCCCAATGCCACCGCTGCCAGCGCCACGGCCGCCAACTGCACCTTGGCTGAGCCCGATCCTACAGCCGCGGCCTCCCTCAGAACCACGAGCATCGTCAGCAGTTCCGCCATCGGGCCGGACCAGCCAGCAACTCCATATTGCACAGGCTTGCGAACCGCCATCACCCCCGCGGGTGATGGTAAGGCCGCCAGAGGATCATACGTCCTTCCCGGACGGTGAATCCTCTCAGTCAGCGAAACCCGCCACGACCACCGTTCCACTGAGACCACCGAGTGGCCGGCCAGTCCGGGTAAGCCGTCTTCCGTTGAGATTGCAGACCCATCTCACGACGGTACCTGATCAATGCTCACCCGCGATGTTTCTTGACTGGACCACTAAAAACGGTGTCCGCGATGGATTGATGTGGCTGATGCCAGGATTATGGGCTGGACGAGACGCTGCAGTCGAGTTAATCATTGCTGAGTTAAACCGTGATCCAGGCATTGCGCTGCCAGAGTGGTCGCCATTATCTGTCATTGAATGTGATGTGCTGTGCACCGCTGTTGATTTCAGTCTCTCTCCCAGCGTCGTGCTTATGTGTTCTGAGCCCCGTGTTTCTGTTGCCATGCTGGAGAACCGATGGCCAGGTGTCATCACCAACTGCAACGACCCCGCGGGCAGGACGGATTATCACTTGGACCCCATGCAGCCCGCCTCGTATCGGTTTCTGAGGAAGCATCACGGTCTCCACGTCATCATTGTCCACCCAGCGGCAGCACTCGAGGACATTCTGCTCGCTGTCGCTGAACACGCAGTCCCACACGTGGTCTGTTGTTTGGTAGCGGTTAGTTTTCTAAAGTGTTCTCCAGCAAGGTTTGAGTGGCTCTGGCAACTACAGTTGCAGGGGAGGTTGGCCATTAAGGCGGTGTCTGGAGGGTCTGGGGATGGAAGTGGTGTTGGGCCTAGGGTGTGGATTCTGGTCTTTGCGTCACGGGAGGGCATGGGGCGCATGCTGCGATAGTGAGTGAAAGCCCGGGTGCGTTGATTTTGGGGTAGTCAGTAGGATTAGAGGGGAACTTGGGGACAATGGGAGATATTAGTGTGAGAAATCTGCGCAGCAGAGGGGAATTGAGGAGATTTAGTCGGGGCGTTAACGCTGGCAGGTCTAGTGCATCAGAGAGTGGAGTGAAGGAGCACGTAGGGTGCAGGAGACGCGAGCACGCGTGGGATTGCCCGGGGCGCACAAAGCGAGTTGAGTCGAATAGTGGTCTGGGGCGCATAACGCGAAGAGGGATAGAGTACCTGGATAGGTAGGCCTGCCAATAAAGGACGCGTCGTGGAGTGGAGCCTTGGAGCCGTGGTCGGCTGGCGAGGGATGGACTGATGGGACAATCGACACGGGCGTTGGAAGGGAAGCTGATAGTGTCAAGAGCTGGGGGGGAGAATCTTGTGGTGTTTGAGTGCAGACGTTATGTTGGCAAGAGGGCTTCCTTATGACCGTCAATGTCGTGCCCCATAACGCCACGTAGCCTACTGCACAACCACAGGATTACATGCTATGGATCGTAAACCTCCATAGCATTTTTGAAAGGTAACTGTTAACAGTCCTTTATTATGGCCGTCAGGGTTTCCCCACTGGGGTTTTCATCCTGCGAAATTGGCCAGGGAGGTACTTATACAGTCCTCTCTTAATTAAGCTCTTGCATTATGAAGGTCGGACTGGGGGGGGAGTGTCTTCTGTGCGCAGTGAAACTTCATGTTCACTGCTGCCTCGTGACAGCTGTCACGACGTATGGGTGCACCGCACGTATGGGTGGCTTGTACCGCTTTTTGGTTTCGGATTTCATCTGTTTGTGGTACTCAGAAGATGCCTGGCTAATTCCAGGCATTCTTCTCTTCTTACTCAAGTAACATACCGAAGTTGAATCACCCTGCTATCTGTAAACTGTTCTGGGATTAACGTCCAACTGTGATATTTCGGCCTCTTATCAAGGCCAGGACACTGCACTAATAGGAGATCTCTAGTTTACACTACACTGATCCTATTTCTCCAAGACCACATCATTCAGTAATAGGCCCTGATCGTTACACTGATCGAATATCTCTAGTTAACCACTACACTTATTCGTGATCTCTAGCATCAGCTTCTCTACTTCATCCATTTCAGCTCTATCTCTCGATTATACCCTACACTGTGAGCTTCAACAGTTCTATCTCTAGGTTATAATTCGACACTGTGAGCTGCTACCCAAGCCTTTCCTGGCTACCAAGTCGATTTACTGCACCAGCAGTCGATCCTCCTCATCAGAGAGTCGCCTCTTCGGCTCGATCTTTCTCATCACTTCGGCTGGATCGACCCTCAAGTCCGTTCCACACCATTCCCTACTGTCAACAGTCGGCTTCAGTACAACTAGCCCCAGCAGGAACGAGTTCACTTCGCTACTTTTGTCAACAATAAGAGAGGAATCATCAAAGGTTAGTGCAGTAACCCGAGGATTAGTCGAGGATAAACTGTCTGCCAGCAGTTTATCGCTCCTGCACACGCTAGTTAACCCCTATAAAGGGCACTTAGCACTCCAATAAAGGGCACTTAGCACTCCTATAAAGGGCACTTAACACTCCAATGTCTTCTGTGCGCAGTGAAACTTCATGTTCACTGCTGCCTCGTGACAATTCCTTTCCCAGGTGCAGCCTACAAGAGGGCGCAGCTGGAGATCACCAAGCTTTGGATGGAGCATAGCAGGTTTACCCAGCAGTGATGTTCATACGTGTATCCGTATCCATACACTGAATGGATGTTGACCGTATGAAAGAAAGTTTTAAGATCCATACGGTGGTGGAAAAAATGAAAAAGGGGGGATCACGGGCGCAGCCCCCGACAGCTAGCGAGGATGCCTGTTTTCATTCCCTTCATCTTAAAGCAAAATTGAATCTAAGCCACGGTCGCGTGGGACATAGCGAGACGCGAAGACAGCGAGAAGAAAAAGGAATTCGCCACACTTTTCACACATTTTGCCCTTGGGACCGTATGAGTGTAAGTAAGTGCATTATCCATACGGAGCTCGTATGAACAACACTGTTACCCAGTACGACCATTTGGGCCCCAATCTTGTAACATTTACCATTGTACCGCACCGCACCGCACCAGTACCGTACCGTCTTAAAACACAATATCGGCCATTTCCTTACCAGTCCGACCATTTTGGCCGTACCGTGTCCACATCTGTACCGTACCATTTGACCGTAACATATTTCCGTACCGGGTTATCCTTGAGCATAGGTCTATCTGTACTATCTGCGGTCGCCTACGGCGCTTGGATTGGTTCCGGCCAGCCTACGGCGGCAAGGAGCCGCACCAATAAGAAGGAGTGTGCTTGTGTGCGCACAAGCTTAAGGCTGCGGCTCGGCGCAATCAGCACGGCCGCCACTAGGGGAAGGCACAACGGTCAACAACGTGACACCCGCTGGCCGCTGCTGCCAGCGATGTTGGGCAAGGGGAGACGGCGCGCATGTGGAGGACGCACTATATGCTTGCTTCCAATGACCCAGTTTGCAAGATCACCTTGGGGAGCGGGGATGGGCAGGACCACCAAACGGTGTTAAAGACTTCCACACTTTGTATCGGGGCAAGATGATAGGGTGGGATGCTCTGACTTTCGAAGAGGATGTGGGGATGGTAGACTTTGTTAATGATGCTTCGTTGTTTCAGTGGCCGAGGCTTAATTTTCTTGTTTTCCATCCTTTCTGTAACAGAGCTGGCACGTCCTAAGTGCCATGCTAATGATAGATAGAGATGGTAGCTAGGATACCATGTTCTTAGGTTTGCTAGTCGTGTATTTCTCTGCACATGCTGAAGATGTCATCTTACGGGCGTATTCTAGTTAGAGGCTTACGGAAGGTAGCTTCGCCTCACTCTATTGTGTAAGCTGTCGGTAGCTAGACTAGCTTTATTCCTTTGAGACACTTTCTTATCCGAATCTTGCGTGACTGTTTAATGGCCTGCCTTGGCCTTCTTATACTGAGACTCTGTTGATTCGTGATCTTGAAGTACGCCGACTCTGTTGCTCTGCGATTGTATCGAGATGTAACCAGCGATTCTCCACCATGTTCCCGACTCCCCGGTCTCCGCTTCCTCTCCCAGCATTGACAGATAAGAGATACAAGTAAGGGCATTATTGTCTATACTGTCCTGCTCCATTTGGTTCAGAGCTGTTCGATCCTTCCTATCTTCCATGGCAGTGATGATTTGGGACATGCCGGTATCACGCTCCTACTGTTGCCAAACGTCGCCTCTGGCCAAACTGTCGCATCTGATCAAATATACGTTGCTTGCTGTCGCTATTTAGTTGAGGACAAGGTACTCGCTTGCGGATTAGCTTGACACCCGGTCTTGCCGAATCCCTTGCCTGCGACCACAGTGCATGCAAAGTTGTCATCGGTACTCGCTAGCGGATTTGCTTGACACCCGGTCATGCTTATGCGCTTGCCTGCGACCTCCAGCGACCGCCGTACCTCATCAGCCATGTAGGCAGTTGCATGGCTGTAGGATTCGCAGTGCCCGTCCCGTATGGAAACCGCGTAATCTCGACGGGTGACTCGACTGGAAGGGTGAACTTCAGTGTGAACTTCAGTGTGAGACATTTTGAATGACCGGTCAGCGCAACAGCCTGTCTCGGCGACCGGAGCTCGTGTCTAGCGAGTAGTTACTTCTATCGCAACGAGCCACGGGAGCCTTTGCATTTCGTTTTATTTCAATTTCGTAACGACGTGGTTTGAAGATGAAGGGAGTATGGAACCCAGATTCGGCACGCTCGGGTTTCCGATTTTACAGATTTTTTTTGATTCCGTCCAGATTTTCGCCCTAGTTCTATAAGTCCCTTGTGGCCGTCTTTTCCATCCAAATCAAAGAACGATGGGCAAAGCAATTCCAATCTGAACCCGTGGCGCAGACCTAAAGAGTTGTACCGCCTAAGCCAGATGCGTCAACTTGATGGTGGGGCAACTCACGGAACCCGGTCATAAGCAATTGTTAGATGTGCCCCGGAGTGCACACATTTGTTTTGAGGGAGAAGGAGAGATGGGTCAGCTGATGGGCATGAGAGGAGTTAATGCCGTCCGTCGAGCTAGGACCATTGACAAGCCGGTGAAGAGTAATTGCCGTGCATCGTCTTGGGACCACTGACCACAATAGGCCGAGTAGCCTCAACACCTTAGGGTAATGTCAAGACAATGTTAAGTTTCGAGACGTAGATTCTTACATGTCAAGACAGGGGTTTCTTTGCACGGAGATGAGGTGTTCCTAGAATCAGCCCGATATCTATACACCGCCCACGGGATCCTTGCGTGATTCGTCTTGGGTATTCCACTTCTAACAGCCCCGTTGTGACACGCTAATGGATTAAGGATTTTCCTCCTCTAGGTTGCGGATAGTGCTTTAAGCCATCCAGACTTTTTCGGCGACATCTAGAACATGGCTTTGACCCAAACGGCAGTTTGTCTTCGCGTGTGTGTCACCATGCCATCTGATCCGGAGTTCTAATGCACTCTCACCGTAACTGGCCGAGATGAGCTCGCAGAGAGATGAAGATGTTCAGCTCACAACATGAATGCACTATCATGGTTCATGGTTGTATGTGCCGCATACGATCTGCAGATCTTGCATATGCGGCACCGGCTGATTGATGGCTTATGATGTTAACACTTCCGGCTGCGGAGCTCGACAAGCGAGCAATTGCCTCACGCGTATTTTAGAGGCCTTAGCTTCATCATCTGGTGGATGAGTTTTGCAAAGCACATCAGTCCATCAGGCCAGGTTGCGACAGAGTAACCAAGCCATAGCTTGGGTTTCGTACCAGGGTACACCCTCGCTCCAGGCAGGAGAGTCATTATCCCTGGCCTGCCCCGTCTGGTGAGATGGGGGGTGATATCGTGTACTATGTTGCACTTTATCCATTCATGGGTCGAGCATTGATTGCGTTCTACGCATTTGCTTGTAAAGATTTTGAGCATGCCTTCATGCATCGCTTCAACATATATCCCATGGCCACGCAACCTAGGTTTTTGTAGTTCCTCCGGAGTCGCTCTCTAGGATTTATGCATAGCCTCCACCACCAGTTACGTCAGGATTTTAGAGGAGCGGGAGCCTGCCGTCAGTCCCGGGGGAAAGGAAATACAGTCCCGGGGGAAAGGAAATTACGGATTATGTTCAAGAAGACGAAGAAGACGTACAAGACGAAGATGGAAATGCAGATGCGTAATCACGAGCTATTAGATGGTTAAAATGCTTACTACGGCGTGATGGAAGGTAGCATACCTATTGTTGTTACGCTCCGATGTGCTCGATATGTTGACGTCCTTCTGTAGTTCCCATGACATGATTTGATACAGGAAATAATGTTCTGACTTTTGAGTAAACAAATTAGTTGGCAGTTAGATGATTGTTTATGAACGAATACGTTGGACTTCCGTCGACTGATCATCGTATGGTATTCTAGTTATTTTGCCACGAGCATGTTAGTTTTGGATGGCTCCGGGGGCGTAGCCTGTTTGAAAAGGGAGGAGAATGTAACAGAGCTGGCACGTCCTAAGTGCCATGCTAATGATAGATAGAGATGGTAGCTAGGATACCATGTTCTTAGGTTTGCTAGTCGTGTATTTCTCTGCACATGCTGAAGATGTCATCTTACGGGCGTATTCTAGTTAGAGGCTTACGGAAGGTAGCTTCGCCTCACTCTATTGTGTAAGCTGTCGGTAGCTAGACTAGCTTTATTCCTTTGAGACACTTTCTTATCCGAATCTTGCGTGACTGTTTAATGGCCTGCCTTGGCCTTCTTATACTGAGACTCTGTTGATTCGTGATCTTGAAGTACGCCGACTCTGTTGCTCTGCGATTGTATCGAGATGTAACCAGCGATTCTCCACCATGTTCCCGACTCCCCGGTCTCCGCTTCCTCTCCCAGCATTGACAGATAAGAGATACAAGTAAGGGCATTATTGTCTATACTGTCCTGCTCCATTTGGTTCAGAGCTGTTCGATCCTTCCTATCTTCCATGGCAGTGATGATTTGGGACATGCCGGTATCACGCTCCTACTGTTGCCAAACGTCGCCTCTGGCCAAACTGTCGCATCTGATCAAATATACGTTGCTTGCTGTCGCTATTTAGTTGAGGACAAGGTACTCGCTTGCGGATTAGCTTGACACCCGGTCTTGCCGAATCCCTTGCCTGCGACCACAGTGCATGCAAAGTTGTCATCGGTACTCGCTAGCGGATTTGCTTGACACCCGGTCATGCTTATGCGCTTGCCTGCGACCTCCAGCGACCGCCGTACCTCATCAGCCATGTAGGCAGTTGCATGGCTGTAGGATTCGCAGTGCCCGTCCCGTATGGAAACCGCGTAATCTCGACGGGTGACTCGACTGGAAGGGTGAACTTCAGTGTGAACTTCAGTGTGAGACATTTTGAATGACCGGTCAGCGCAACAGCCTGTCTCGGCGACCGGAGCTCGTGTCTAGCGAGTAGTTACTTCTATCGCAACGAGCCACGGGAGCCTTTGCATTTCGTTTTATTTCAATTTCGTAACGACGTGGTTTGAAGATGAAGGGAGTATGGAACCCAGATTCGGCACGCTCGGGTTTCCGATTTTACAGATTTTTTTTGATTCCGTCCAGATTTTCGCCCTAGTTCTATAAGTCCCTTGTGGCCGTCTTTTCCATCCAAATCAAAGAACGATGGGCAAAGCAATTCCAATCTGAACCCGTGGCGCAGACCTAAAGAGTTGTACCGCCTAAGCCAGATGCGTCAACTTGATGGTGGGGCAACTCACGGAACCCGGTCATAAGCAATTGTTAGATGTGCCCCGGAGTGCACACATTTGTTTTGAGGGAGAAGGAGAGATGGGTCAGCTGATGGGCATGAGAGGAGTTAATGCCGTCCGTCGAGCTAGGACCATTGACAAGCCGGTGAAGAGTAATTGCCGTGCATCGTCTTGGGACCACTGACCACAATAGGCCGAGTAGCCTCAACACCTTAGGGTAATGTCAAGACAATGTTAAGTTTCGAGACGTAGATTCTTACATGTCAAGACAGAGGTTTCTTTGCACGGAGATGAGGTGTTCCTAGAATCAGCCCGATATCTATACACCGCCCACGGGATCCTTGCGTGATTCGTCTTGGGTATTCCACTTCTAACAGCCCCGTTGTGACACGCTAATGGATTAAGGATTTTCCTCCTCTAGGTTGCGGATAGTGCTTTAAGCCATCCAGACTTTTTCGGCGACATCTAGAACATGGCTTTGACCCAAACGGCAGTTTGTCTTCGCGTGTGTGTCACCATGCCATCTGATCCGGAGTTCTAATGCACTCTCACCGTAACTGGCCGAGATGAGCTCGCAGAGAGATGAAGATGTTCAGCTCACAACATGAATGCACTATCATGGTTCATGGTTGTATGTGCCGCATACGATCTGCAGATCTTGCATATGCGGCACCGGCTGATTGATGGCTTATGATGTTAACACTTCCGGCTGCGGAGCTCGACAAGCGAGCAATTGCCTCACGCGTATTTTAGAGGCCTTAGCTTCATCATCTGGTGGATGAGTTTTGCAAAGCACATCAGTCCATCAGGCCAGGTTGCGACAGAGTAACCAAGCCATAGCTTGGGTTTCGTACCAGGGTACACCCTCGCTCCAGGCAGGAGAGTCATTATCCCTGGCCTGCCCCGTCTGGTGAGATGGGGGGTGATATCGTGTACTATGTTGCACTTTATCCATTCATGGGTCGAGCATTGATTGCGTTCTACGCATTTGCTTGTAAAGATTTTGAGCATGCCTTCATGCATCGCTTCAACATATATCCCATGGCCACGCAACCTAGGTTTTTGTAGTTCCTCCGGAGTCGCTCTCTAGGATTTATGCATAGCCTCCACCACCAGTTACGTCAGGATTTTAGAGGAGCGGGAGCCTGCCGTCAGTCCCGGGGGAAAGGAAATACAGTCCCGGGGGAAAGGAAATTACGGATTATGTTCAAGAAGACGAAGAAGACGTACAAGACGAAGATGGAAATGCAGATGCGTAATCACGAGCTATTAGATGGTTAAAATGCTTACTACGGCGTGATGGAAGGTAGCATACCTATTGTTGTTACGCTCCGATGTGCTCGATATGTTGACGTCCTTCTGTAGTTCCCATGACATGATTTGATACAGGAAATAATGTTCTGACTTTTGAGTAAACAAATTAGTTGGCAGTTAGATGATTGTTTATGAACGAATACGTTGGACTTCCGTCGACTGATCATCGTATGGTATTCTAGTTATTTTGCCACGAGCATGTTAGTTTTGGATGGCTCCGGGGGCGTAGCCTGTTTGAAAAGGGAGGAGAATGTAACAGAGCTGGCACGTCCTAAGTGCCATGCTAATGATAGATAGAGATGGTAGCTAGGATACCATGTTCTTAGGTTTGCTAGTCGTGTATTTCTCTGCACATGCTGAAGATGTCATCTTACGGGCGTATTCTAGTTAGAGGCTTACGGAAGGTAGCTTCGCCTCACTCTATTGTGTAAGCTGTCGGTAGCTAGACTAGCTTTATTCCTTTGAGACACTTTCTTATCCGAATCTTGCGTGACTGTTTAATGGCCTGCCTTGGCCTTCTTATACTGAGACTCTGTTGATTCGTGATCTTAATGTACGCCGACTCTGTTGCTCTGCGATTGTATCGAGATGTAACCAGCGATTCTCCACCGTGTTCCCGACTCCCCGGTCTCCGCTTCCTCTCCCAGCATTGACAGATAAGAGATACAAGTAAGGGCATTATTTTCTATACTGTCCTGCTCCACTTTCCTACCCCTTTGTGTGTCTCTTTACTTTGTTTCCTCTTTCTGGGTTTATTTCCTACCACCCAGTACCGTAGAACCGGATAGGGTTCGCGCACCCCGGGTATGAATTCTTTAGCAAATCGTCCGCGCAGCAAAAATAAGCTATGTGTCCGCGCAGCGCATTTACCGCGCAGCAGCCATTTAAGCAAATAAATGTATTTCCTGAACGCGCAGCCCTTGAAATCTGAATAAGAAAGGTCTGCACGGCTACAAACAAAGCAAGTTTGCGCAGGGCAAATACAGCCGACTACAGGCCTTGGTCGTGTTTCCGGCAGAAGAAGAGGCCGACCGCCCTGAACTGAATAGTCTTGCTAGATAGTGCTGCTAGACAGTCGGAAATAGCGTTATGCCGATATTTGTGATATTTGATACCGGAAATTAGTCTGCGCACCCCCTCAAATAGTTATGTGGGCATGTGACTACCAAGTTAGGGCAGCATGAATTCTTGAATTATTTTAACCGCACATACGGTAGTGTTCGCGCACCCCCCAAAATACTTAATTACACGCGAATAAAACCGGCTCTATGGTACCTAGCGTTTCTCCTCCCTCTATTTTACTTCCCTTTGTTTACGGCTAGGAGTTGGACGGGCTGGGAATCCTTCATATTTCATCCGTCATCCTGGGGCCGGTATTTCCTTTGTCGTTTTCCGTCTGTTCCTTTCCTTTCTATACTAGCCCATGCTTTATTTTCTTTTCCACAGTCGAGGGCCCACGCGGCTGTGCATGTAGTGGTCGGACACTATGTCTTCCAGAACAGGGGCTTCTAGTCATGAGCGATCTAGACTCTTGCAGTGCCTTTCAGCATGGCCCATCGGTGAGATGTCATTGACCCATATATATATATATATATATACATATATTAGATTAATCCATGCTCCCACGCCATGCCCCTTCATTTCTGCATTCCCACCTATTTTGGAGCGATGCATATGTTTCCTTAAATACTACTTGCCGTATGCTTGATTGATTGCTCAAATACCTTACCTAATAATATTATCAAGCCATAGAAATTGGTGGCACGTGCTTGTAGTGCGACCGAAAATAAATATGAAAATGCACATCTTGCTTGGCTGGACAATGAATGATGTCAATAGCCCCAGCTGGCGAGCCCCCATCAAAATGCGTGGGTGTGTTATATGATCTATATCATTGTATAATGCCAGCTCGTTTCAGACTGACACACAAGAACATTTTTCTGACGGACCCCGAAAATATTCCGGGGAGGGTGTTTCCGACTGATCTCACGATACATCATCTGGCAAATCCTGCATCTGTACAGCTCATTTATGGCGCGCCCATTTGAATTTACCGAGCTCCACTGCCGAGCAGAACGGCAAGCAGGATTTGTGAAGCAGTTCAAAGAACCATTCATTCAGAAAGTCTCTGGAACTAACTTTTCCGGGGTCAGTCAGAAAGAAACGGGCCGAGAATGTGAAATGTCAGGACAAAGACAATGCGACAGTCCCCGCTGCTGGCGAAGCTGCTACATCCCCGCACTGCCTTGATTGTGGCTGCTACCATTACAATGTCCATCACCCGCTGTTTAGACATAGCTGCTGGACACATGGTGTTGCAACCAGCCGGCGCGACATGCAACATGCACATGTCGAACGTTGCTATGTTAATATCGACATCTGGACGGGTTGATATTTTGACAGAAGACAAACGCCGACAGAAGCTGGCAAGTTTAAAACAGTACATACCCGCTGGGCCCTGCTGAACGCTCGGCCACGTGGGGCTGGTAGGGAATGACTAGGCTCAATTCCAGCTACCATGCACAGCCTGGGCCATGGTGCAGCCATACCATCCTCCTGTGTGAGGGGGCAGGAACATGGAACCCGGCGCTCTAGGCGGGGGGAGAGAGCCGCTGGCAAGTGAGTAAGCATCAAGCGATTTGTCAGATAGATGGCGAGCAACAAAGGTGTGATGCGTCGCCGTACTTCAGAGTGACATGCATGCGCTGGCTGTTTTTATCCACATGGATGATGTTAAACCTCATCTCGATTCCTGGATTCATCTTAACCCTAATCTGGTTCCTGAATGAAAACCCAGAGTTTATCTCAACCCTGATCTGGATTCCTGGATTTAATCCAGAATTGTTTCTCTGGATATAATCAAGGATTTCCTGGATTAAATCCTGGATCCATGCTATGTGGGGGCATGCCCAGGATTAGATCCAGGCAACATCATTACGTATTTAATAATAATAATAATAGTCCTGTGCAGCATCACTACTTATACAATCATTTTCATTATGTTAAACATGAACAAAATCATTTCGTATTTAATCAGTTTAAATATTTTAATCCTGGGCAGGAGTGAAAGAGAGAGTGAACCTCATTCCACACCTGTCACCTCATGAAAAAAGTGAACATCCTTCCACACCTGCCACCTCATTCAAAGAGTGAACCTCCTTCCTTTGTTTCGTTCTGTCCCGACTTCTGTCCTCCCAGCCCGTTAGTTCGGCGACCATGCGGCCGAGCCTTTTTTGAGCAGGGCCCAGAGGTGTCGCGTTATTGACTTGCCCAGACTGCTGCTGATGATGAGTGGTAGCAAGGCCGAGTTGGCAACGAAGGAAGGACAACCAAATCGTGAAAGTCTTGACGGTGGCAGTCTTGGCGGTAACGGCGCGGATGTGGCTTCGGCCCAGGCTGCACTGTTTCCTTAACTCTCACGCCCCCACGGGACGTAGCTTTCTTTCTTTCTCGTGACAGTCTTAAAATGTATGACGCTGCACTTCACGACCAAACAGGGTATGCGCCCAGCTGTCGAACAGTTGCCCCCCCCACCTTCCCCTATATCTCCCCCGATACATGTTGAGCATAACACAGACACATTACATTTGACACGCGGCAATTTATGTCACTACACCTCTGGGCCCTGCTCAAAAAGGCTCGGCCGCGAGGGAGCCCAACTGTCCCGTCGAAAAATGGAACTTCAAGAAAATGGAGAGAGGGAGAAGAACACAAACGATAAAGCAATACCCCCCCCCCCTCCAAAAAAGGGAAAAGTCAGCCCGAAGTATCCCCCCCTCAAAAAAGGGAAAAGGCAGCCCGAAGTATCCCCCCCCTCAAAAAAGGGAAAAGGCAGCCCGAAGTATCCCCGCCCCTCTCAAAAGGCAGCCCAACACTGCTGGCAGCAGCGTGTCTCACTGACCGCTCCGCCGTCCTCTCGTGTCAGCCGTGCTAAACGCACCGAGCCGCAGCCGTAAGTTCGTGCGCACACTTAGGCACACCCCATGACACTTTTCCCTACACAGCTGACGTCACACCAGTCAGTGACGTCACACATCACACCCACGCCACACCAGCTAGTGACGTCACACGTCACACCCACGTCACCCCAGTGGGCCCTGCTCAAAAGGGCGTGGGCGTCCAGCTTCCAATCGAGTGTCCCTGCAATGGGCAAGCGCCTAGAGACGTATCGTCAAGGGGCCCCTCTGGAACCCTAATAGCAAACCACCAGGTTGGTCAAGTGTGGGCGAAGGTAGGTATGAACCCCATACCCTCCAAACACCGATCCTGAGTTTGCTTAATAACGTCACATATGTAAGCCCTTCTCAACTTGCTTCAAGGCTGCATGAGATGATGCGGTGCCCTCCACGCTCCAATCAACATGGCTGGGGCACACACTTCATGACACAAAACGAAACTTGAAACATGTGGATCTGGATCTAGATCTGGTGGATTACCTGACCATGACCCGCAGGCAGAGGAACAGAAGTTGCAGAGATGTCTGCGTACTTTCATATATTGCAGATAATACATTCCCGGAAAACGTTCCGAGACAAATAATATACTTTATGGAGACCCCCCCCCTGCAAACATTCCGACAGATAATTAACTTCGTGGAGGGCCCCCCACCCCCCCCCTCCCCCTCCTGCTTGCCGGGGGGTCGGACTCCCTCCACTACGTGGAGGGAGTTCAGCCAGATAATACACTCCCTGCAAACATTCCGACAGATAATTAGCTTTCTGGAGACCCCCCCCTGCAAACATTCCGCCAGATCATATGCTTTTGCTTCCCAAAGAAAGAAAGAAAGAAAGGCACTACTGCCTGTACTGCAGACCAATGCGACACGTACTGCCTGTGCTGCATACCACTACTGCATGTTCTGCCCGTACTGCAGAGCACTACTGCTACATAAGGGCGGCCAGGACAAGATAGTAATGCAGACCACTGCAGCCTGTACTGCCTGTGCTGCATACCAATACACTGCTATATTAGGGCTTAATGTGATAATAAGGCAGCCAGGACAAGCTAGTAATGCAGACCAGTACTGCCTGTATTGCAGCCCAGTGCTAATTGTACTGCAGCCGGCTTCGGAGCAGCTGTCGTATAGTAATGCAGACCAATACTGCCTGTACTGCAGCCTAGTGCTGATTGTACTGCAGCCGGCTTCGGAGCAGCTGCAGTACATCCATGTGCCCCCCTTGGGCCGCAAGAACCATTGCGCGCCCGCCCTGGCAGTCTGGACGGGGTGCGTGGTTTTGAGCGTCCAGCAGCTGCAGCACCGTCATCAAGTGCCTGCCTGCGTGTGGAGGCCCGGATTGTAAATCAATAAAATGTGTGTGGTGCGCGGTGTGTGGTGTGTTGAGTTGAGCGTCATACAGCAGCAGCACCGTCATCAAGTGCCCGCCTGCGTGTGGAGGCCCGGATTGTAAATCAATAAAATGTGTGTGGTGCGCGGTGTGTGGTGTGTTGAGTTGAGCGTCATACAGCAGCAGCACCGTCATCAAGTGCCCGCCTGCGTGTGGAGGCCCGGATTGTAAATCAATAAAATGTGTGTGGTGCGCGGTGTGTGGTGTGTTGAGTTGAGCGTCATACAGCAGCAGCACCGTCATCAAGTGCCTGCCTGCGTGTGGAGGCCCGGATTGTAAATCAATAAAATGTGTGTGGTGCGCGGTGTGTGGTGTGTTGAGTTGAGCGTCATACAGCAGCAGCACCGTCATCAAGTGCCCGCCTGCGTGTGGAGGCCCGGATTGTAAATCAATAAAATGTGTGTGGTGCGCGGTGTGTGGTGTGTTGAGTTGAGCGTCATACAGCAGCAGCACCGTCATCAAGTGCCAGCCTGCGTGTGGAGGCCCGGATTGTAAATCAATAAAATGTGTGTGGTGCGCGGTGTGTGGTGTGTTGAGTTGAGCGTCATACAGCAGCAGCACCGTCATCAAGTGCCCGCCTGCGTGTGGAGGCCCGGATTGTAAATCAATAAAATGTGTGTGGTGCGCGGTGTGTGGTGTGTTGAGTTGAGCGTCATACAGCAGCAGCACCGTCATCAAGTGCCTGCCTGCGTGTGGAGGCCCGGATTGTAAATCAATAAAATGTGTGTGGTGCGCGGTGTGTGGTGTGTTGAGTTGAGCGTCATACAGCAGCAGCACCGTCATCAAGTGCCCGCCTGCGTGTGGAGGCCCGGATTGTAAATCAATAAAATGTGTGTGGTGCGCGGTGTGTGGTGTGTTGAGTTGAGCGTCATACAGCAGCAGCACCGTCATCAAGTGCCCGCCTGCGTGTGGAGGCCCGGATTGTAAATCAATAAAATGTGTGTGGTGCGCGGTGTGTGGTGTGTTGAGTTGAGCGTCATACAGCTGCAGCACCGTCATCAAGTGCCCGCCTGCGTGTGGAGGCCAGGATTGTAAATCAATAAAATGTGTGTGGTGCGCGGTGTGTGGTGTGTTGAGTTGAGCGTCATACAGCAGCAGCACCGTCATCAAGTGCCCGCCTGCGTGTGGAGGCCCGGATTGTAAATCAATAAAATGTGTGTGGTGCGCGGTGTGTGGTGTGTTGAGTTGAGCGTCATACAGCAGCAGCACCGTCATCAAGTGCCTGCCTGCGTGTGGAGGCCCGGATTGTAAATCAATAAAATGTGTGTGGTGCGCGGTGTGTGGTGTGTTGAGTTGAGCGTCATACAGCAGCAGCACCGTCATCAAGTGCCTGCCTGCGTGTATAGGCCCGGATTGTAAATCAATACAATGTGTGTGGTGCGCGGTGTGTGGTGTGTTGAGTTGAGCGTCATACAGCAGCAGCACCGTCATCAAGTGCCCGCCTGCGTGTGGAGGCCCGGATTGTAAATCAATAAAATGTGTGTGGTGCGCGGTGTGTGGTGTGTTGAGTTGAGCGTCATACAGCAGCAGCACCGTCATCAAGTGCCCGCCTGCGTGTGGAGGCCCGGATTGTAAATCAATAAAATGTGTGTGGTGCGCGGTGTGTGGTGTGTTGAGTTGAGCGTCATACAGCAGCAGCACCGTCATCAAGTGCCCGCCTGCGTGTGGAGGCCCGGATTGTAAATCAATAAAATGTGTGTGGTGCGCGGTGTGTGGTGTGTTGAGTTGAGCGTCATACAGCAGCAGCACCGTCATCAAGTGCCCGCCTGCGTGTGGAGGCCCGGATTGTAAATCAATAAAATGTGTGTGGTGCGCGGTGTGTGGTTTGTTGAGTTGAGCGTCATACAGCAGCAGCACCGTCATCAAGTGCCTGCCTGCGTGTGGAGGCCCGGATTGTAAATCAATAAAATGTGTGTGGTGCGCGGTGTGTGGTGTGTTGAGTTGAGCGTCATACAGCAGCAGCACCGTCATCAAGTGCCCGCCTGCGTGTGGAGGCCCGGATTGTAAATCAATAAAATGTGTGTGGTGCGCGGTGTGTGGTGTGTTGAGTTGAGCGTCATACAGCAGCAGCACCGTCATCAAGTGCCCGCCTGCGTGTGGAGGCCCGGATTGTAAATCAATAAAATGTGTGTGGTGCGCGGTGTGTGGTGTGTTGAGTTGAGCGTCATACAGCTGCAGCACCGTCATCAAGTGCCCGCCTGCGTGTGGAGGCCAGGATTGTAAATCAATAAAATGTGTGTGGTGCGCGGTGTGTGGTGTGTTGAGTTGAGCGTCATACAGCAGCAGCACCGTCATCAAGTGCCCGCCTGCGTGTGGAGGCCCGGATTGTAAATCAATAAAATGTGTGTGGTGCGCGGTGTGTGGTGTGTTGAGTTGAGCGTCATACAGCAGCAGCACCGTCATCAAGTGCCTGCCTGCGTGTGGAGGCCCGGATTGTAAATCAATAAAATGTGTGTGGTGCGCGGTGTGTGGTGTGTTGAGTTGAGCGTCATACAGCAGCAGCACCGTCATCAAGTGCCTGCCTGCGTGTATAGGCCCGGATTGTAAATCAATACAATGTGTGTGGTGCGCGGTGTGTGGTGTGTTGAGTTGAGCGTCATACAGCAGCAGCACCGTCATCAAGTGCCCGCCTGCGTGTGGAGGCCCGGATTGTAAATCAATAAAATGTGTGTGGTGCGCGGTGTGTGGTGTGTTGAGTTGAGCGTCATACAGCAGCAGCACCGTCATCAAGTGCCCGCCTGCGTGTGGAGGCCCGGATTGTAAATCAATAAAATGTGTGTGGTGCGCGGTGTGTGGTGTGTTGAGTTGAGCGTCATACAGCTGCAGCACCGTCATCAAGTGCCCGCCTGCGTGTGGAGGCCCGGATTGTAAATCAATAAAATGTGTGTGGTGCGCGGTGTGTGGTGTGTTGAGTTGAGCGTCATACAGCAGCAGCACCGTCATCAAGTGCCCGCCTGCGTGTGGAGGCCCGGATTGTAAATCAATAAAATGTGTGTGGTGCGCGGTGTGTGGTGTGTTGAGTTGAGCGTCATACAGCAGCAGCACCGTCATCAAGTGCCCGCCTGCGTGTGGAGGCCCGGATTGTAAATCAATAAAATGTGTGTGGTGCGCGGTGTGTGGTGTGTTGAGTTGAGCGTCATACAGCTGCAGCACCGTCATCAAGTGCCCGCCTGCGTGTGGAGGCCCGGATTGTAAATCAATAAAATGTGTGTGGTGCGCGGTGTGTGGTGTGTTGAGTTGAGCGTCATACAGCAGCAGCACCGTCATCAAGTGCCCGCCTGCGTGTGGAGGCCCGGATTGTAAATCAATAAAATGTGTGTGGTGCGCGGTGTGTGGTGTGTTGAGTTGAGCGTCATACAGCAGCAGCACCGTCATCAAGTGCCCGCCTGCGTGTGGAGGCCCGGATTGTAAATCAATAAAATGTGTGTGGTGCGCGGTGTGTGGTGTGTTGAGTTGAGCGTCATACAGCAGCAGCACCGTCATCAAGTGCCCGCCTGCGTGTGGAGGCCCGGATTGTAAATCAATAAAATGTGTGTGGTGCGCGGTGTGTGGTGTGTTGAGTTGAGCGTCATACAGCAGCAGCACCGTCATCAAGTGCCAGCCTGCGTGTGGAGGCCCGGATTGTAAATCAATAAAATGTGTGTGGTGCGCGGTGTGTGGTGTGTTGAGTTGAGCGTCATACAGCAGCAGCACCGTCATCAAGTGCCTGCCTGCGTGTGGAGGCCCGGATTGTAAATCAATAAAATGTGTGTGGTGCGCGGTGTGTGGTGTGTTGAGTTGAGCGTCATACAGCAGCAGCACCGTCATCAAGTGCCTGCCTGCGTGTGGAGGCCCGGATTGTAAATCAATAAAATGTGTGTGGTGCGCGGTGTGTGGTGTGTTGAGTTGAGCGTCATACAGCAGCAGCACCGTCATCAAGTGCCTGCCTGCGTGTGGAGGCCCGGAGATTGTAACATGTACAACACAATGATTTTTAATCCAAGACAGCGATACTGTCATGGAGGTTTTCTCTGCGTCCGACAGCAGGAGGAGTGCACATCAGGCAGTAAGGCACACGGAGTATGGTATGGCTCCGTATATGGTAATACGAGTCGTTGCGACAGGGATTTCTGGCCAATATGGGACGGAAAGTTTGGATTTTCAGCCGGGACTGTATCGATACAATACAATACGTTACAGGATTTGTCGCCCATACGGACCATACGGACTGTACCCCATACAGACTGTACCCCATACGGACCATACAGACTGTACCCCATACGGACCATACAGACTGTACCCCATACGGACCATACGGACTGTACCCCATACGGACCATACAGACTGTACCCCATACGGACCATACAGACTGTACCCCATACGGACCATACAGACTGTACCCCATACGGACCATACGGACTGTACCCCATACGGACCATACAGACTGTACCCCATACGGACCATGCGGACTGTACCCCATACAGACTGTACCCCATACGGACCATACAGACTGTACCCCATACGGACCATACAGACTGTACCCCATACGGACCATACAGACTGTACCCCATATAGACCATACAGACTGTACCCCATACAGACCATACGGACTGTACCCCATACAGACTGTACCCCATACGGACCATACAGACTGTACCCCATACGGACCATACAGACTGTACCCCATACGGACCATACGGACTGTACCCCATACAGACCATACAGACTGTACCCCATACGGACCATACAGACTGTACCCCATACGGACCATACAGACTGTACCCCATACGGACCATACGGACTGTACCCCATACGGACCATACAGACTGTACCCCATACGGACCATACAGACTGTACCCCATACGGACCATACAGACTGTACCCCATACAGACTGTACCCCATACGGACCATACAGACTGTACCCCATACGGACCATACAGACTGTACCCCATACGGACCATACGGACCATACAGACTGTACCCCATACGGACCATACAGACTGTACCCCATACGGACCATACAGACTGTACCCCATATGGACCATACGGACTGTACCCCATACGGACCATACAGACTGTACCCCATACGGACCATACGGACTGTACCCCATACAGACTGTACCCCATATAGACCATACAGACTGTACCCCATACGGACCATATGGACTGTACCCCATACGGACTGTACCCCATATAGACCATACAGACTGTACCCCATACGGACCATACGGACTGTACCCCATACAGACTGTACCCCATACGGACCATACAGACTGTACCCCATACGGACCATACAGACTGTACCCCATACGGACCATACGGACTGTACCCCATACGGACCATACAGACTGTACCCCATACGGACCATACAGAGTGTACCCCATACGGACCATACAGACTGTATCCCATACGGACCATACGGACTGTACCCCATACGGACCATACAGACTGTACCCCATACGGACCATACAGACTGTACCCCATACGGACCATACAGACTGTACCCCATACAGACTGTACCCCATACGGACCATACAGACTGTACCCCATACGGACCATACAGACTGTACCCCATACGGACCATACGGACTGTACCCCATACAGACTGTACCCCATACGGACCATACAGACTGTACCCCATACGGACCATACAGACTGTACCCCATACGGACCATACAGACTGTACCCCATACGGACCATACGGACTGTACCCCATACGGACCATACAGACTGTACCCCATACGGACCATACGGACTGTACCCCATACAGACTGTACCCCATATAGACCATACAGACTGTACCCCATACGGACCATATGGACTGTACCCCATACGGACTGTTCCCCATATAGACCATACAGACTGTACCCCATACGGACCATACGGACTGTACCCCATACAGACTGTACCACATACGGACCATACGGACTGTACCCCATACGGACCATACGGACTGTAGCCCATATAGACCATACGGACTGTACCCCATACGGACCATACGGACTGTACCCTATACGGACCATACAGACTGTACCCCATACGGACCATACGGACTGTACCCCATACGGACCATACAGACTGTACCCCATACGGACCAAACGGACTGTACCCCATACGGACCATACGGACTGTACCCCATACGGACCATACGGACTGTACCCCATACAGACCATACGGACTGTACCCCATACGGACCATACAGACTGTACCCCATACGGACCATACAGACTGTACCCCATACGGACCATATGGACTGTACCCCATACGGACTATACGGACTGTACCCCATACGGACCATACAGACTGTACCCCATACAGACCATACGGATTGTACCCCATACAGACCATACGGACTGTACCCCATACGGACCATACAGACTGTACCCCATATAGACCATACAGACTGTACCCCATACGGACCATACGGACTGTACCCCATACGGACCATACGGACTGTACCCCATATAGACCATACAGACTGTACCCCATGTCCCTGCCATCAACAGCCAGCCCCGTGACAATGCCGTACAAAGGGATTGGCTGGGGCGGGCCAGTGCCCCAATGAACCCTGAGAATACTGGGGCAAGGCCTGGAGTATGTGCAGTGGTTGAGACAGGGAGGAGGAAGCCCCCAGCTGACCATGGATCCAGCCACTGAGGTGTCGCAGCCAGGTGGTGCGGATCTATGCAGTAGGCCAGAATACGCGACCGGGCGCTGGATGGTGCCAGCCATCAACAACAGCCACAGCTCGTGTAACTGTTATAGCTGTTATGACAGTTACAACTGTTATAACCTGTTATAACAGTTAATAACAGCAACTATAACAACCCTTGTTGATCCCGTTGTCGTGCTTTCTCGTCTTCCGTCAAAAGCGCACCGGTGATGGCCGTTCAAAGTGGTTGTGGAGAGAAAGCGAGCGGGTGACCATGACAAATCCCGGTCTGTGCTTAGAGGAAAAACGAACCCATATATATATAACGAACTGTAGATTTGCTTTGCCTTCCCTCATAATTACAGTTGTTTGGGGTTTTGGGATCAGTGAATTTACTGGTATTGATTGTCAACGCCAGTTTTCAGCCGGAAATTGAGAACTTTTGTCGACGATTGGCACTGCGGGCAGTATTAAAAGGTTTGCTTGATGCCCAAGAGAAGGCAAATCAAATCTACGGTGGCGAGATTGGGTATTGAGTAGGTTCAAAAAAATGGACTCAGACTGAAACGAGTTCCGACTGTTACCCCAGTTGGGTTCTGGTCGAAAAATTTAAGAAAGAAATTTCGACCACTGGTCGAAATTTCACCCTGCTGGCAGCATTTTCTAATAAAACGTCACTCCCTACCGATTCCTGGCGGCAGATTATTCTAATTTCCCTCTTTTAATAATGCCTGCAGAAAATACAAAGCTCGCACACACTGACCTGCAGCACCCTCCACCAGCGCTCGTCCCTCCTGGCAGGCAATTCACATCCACCTTTTTAAACTAATTTATATCTAAATTCGAGGTGGGGGCAAAAACAAAAAAATCGACCCCATCCCCCTTTTTTGTAGAGCTTAACGAGAGCGTTCCATAGCTGTTTTAAAAATGCTTTTTGGCCCAGGGGTAGGCAAAGTTGGGGGTGGGTGGGTGGGTGGTCCCCCCCCAAATCCAATATTTTTTTTTCTTTCCAAACTCCGTATCTCTTTTTCTGGAGGTCTGTTGAGGCTGTCAGCGGCACCTATGTCTTCTCCTTGCATGAGTCCATTTACATCCTAAAATCTTGCTTGGATTACCACATGCCCCCATGCCCCCCCGCACTGAGGGTTTGGCTCCATTGGACCCCCCCGAAACCAGCCGACCCCCCCGAAAGTCCTTCCTAGTTGACTGTTGGCATGTCATCACATAACGAATTGAAATACACCAGACGAGCTGATAAAAAACACCCCTAACAAGCCCTGTAATTTTGACTGCGATATTTGAATTTCATTGGGTTCCGGAGGCGGGAGGGGGGGGGGTAGGCTCGTTGGGTGCTCGTTGGGGGGATGGGGTCCCTATTTGTTTTTTGCCCCCCCCTCGTAAAATTTACAATTTCTGCAGAAAATGAAGTTTGCACACTGACCTGCAGCAGCCTCCACCAGAGCCCGGCCCTCCTGACAGTCCGCCCTAAGCGGCGTGTGCAACCCGCTCTCCAGCAACAGCTGCACCACGTCAGAGTTCCCGCTCCTCGCGGCCCGGATTAGCGCCTCGCCCTCCTGACAGTCCGCACGCGGCGCGTGATGAGGCCAGCCCAACAGCAGCTGCACAACCCCCGCGTCATCATCCCAGCTGCTGAACCCGGCAGTTTGAACAAGCGCCTCGCCGCTGCGGCAGTTCGCTCGCGGGGCGTGCACCCGCCAGCCGAGCAGCAGGCGGACCACCGCCGCGTGCCCGCCAGCCGCCGCCCACAGCAACGCGAGACCGTCGCAGCAGTCTGCGCGCGGCGCGTGGCAGTGCCAGCCCAGCAGCAGCCGCACGGTCGTGGCGTGGCCACCGCGAGCGGCGCGCACCAGCGCGCCGCCGTCGCGGCAATCGGCCCGCGGCGCGCAGCGATGGCGGCCGAGCAGCAGCCGCACCATTGACAAGCCGGTGAAGAGTAATTGCCGTGCATCGTCTTGGGACCACTGACCACAATAGGCCGAGTAGCCTCAACACCTTAGGGTAATGTCAAGACAATGTTAAGTTTCGAGACGTAGATTCTTACATGTCAAGACAGAGGTTTCTTTGCACGGAGATGAGGTGTTCCTAGAATCAGCCCGATATCTATACACCGCCCACGGGATCCTTGCGTGATTCGTCTTGGGTATTCCACTTCTAACAGCCCCGTTGTGACACGCTAATGGATTAAGGATTTTCCTCCTCTAGGTTGCGGATAGTGCTTTAAGCCATCCAGACTTTTTCGGCGACATCTAGAACATGGCTTTGACCCAAACGGCAGTTTGTCTTCGCGTGTGTGTCACCATGCCATCTGATCCGGAGTTCTAATGCACTCTCACCGTAACTGGCCGAGATGAGCTCGCAGAGAGATGAAGATGTTCAGCTCACAACATGAATGCACTATCATGGTTCATGGTTGTATGTGCCGCATACGATCTGCAGATCTTGCATATGCGGCACCGGCTGATTGATGGCTTATGATGTTAACACTTCCGGCTGCGGAGCTCGACAAGCGAGCAATTGCCTCACGCGTATTTTAGAGGCCTTAGCTTCATCATCTGGTGGATGAGTTTTGCAAAGCACATCAGTCCATCAGGCCAGGTTGCGACAGAGTAACCAAGCCATAGCTTGGGTTTCGTACCAGGGTACACCCTCGCTCCAGGCAGGAGAGTCATTATCCCTGGCCTGCCCCGTCTGGTGAGATGGGGGGTGATATCGTGTACTATGTTGCACTTTATCCATTCATGGGTCGAGCATTGATTGCGTTCTACGCATTTGCTTGTAAAGATTTTGAGCATGCCTTCATGCATCGCTTCAACATATATCCCATGGCCACGCAACCTAGGTTTTTGTAGTTCCTCCGGAGTCGCTCTCTAGGATTTATGCATAGCCTCCACCACCAGTTACGTCAGGATTTTAGAGGAGCGGGAGCCTGCCGTCAGTCCCGGGGGAAAGGAAATACAGTCCCGGGGGAAAGGAAATTACGGATTATCTTCAAGAAGACGAAGAAGACGTACAAGACGAAGATGGAAATGCAGATGCGTAATCACGAGCTATTAGATGGTTAAAATGCTTACTACGGCATGATGGAAGGTAGCATACCTATTGTTGTTACGCTCCGATGTGCTCGATATGTTGACGTCCTTCTGTAGTTCCCATGACATGATTTGATACAGGAAATAATGTTCTGACTTTTGAGTAAACAAATTAGTTGGCAGTTAGATGATTGTTTATGAACGAATACGTTGGACTTCCGTCGACTGATCATCGTATGGTATTCTAGTTATTTTGCCACGAGCATGTTAGTTTTGGATGGCTCCGGGGGCGTAGCCTGTTTGAAAAGGGAGGAGAATGTAACAGAGCTGGCACGTCCTAAGTGCCATGCTAATGATAGATAGAGATGGTAGCTAGGATACCATGTTCTTAGGTTTGCTAGTCGTGTATTTCTCTGCACATGCTGAAGATGTCATCTTACGGGCGTATTCTAGTTAGAGGCTTACGGAAGGTAGCTTCGCCTCACTCTATTGTGTAAGCTGTCGGTAGCTAGACTAGCTTTATTCCTTTGAGACACTTTCTTATCCGAATCTTGCGTGACTGTTTAATGGCCTGCCTTGGCCTTCTTATACTGAGACTCTGTTGATTCGTGATCTTAATGTACGCCGACTCTGTTGCTCTGCGATTGTATCGAGATGTAACCAGCGATTCTCCACCGTGTTCCCGACTCCCCGGTCTCCGCTTCCTCTCCCAGCATTGACAGATAAGAGATACAAGTAAGGGCATTATTGTCTATACTGTCCTGCTCCACTTTCCTACCCCTTTGTGTGTCTCTTTACTTTGTTTCCTCTTTCTGGGTTTATTTCCTACCACCCAGTACCGTAGAACCGGATAGGGTTCGCGCACCCCGGGTATGAATTCTTTAGCAAATCGTCCGCGCAGCAAAAATAAGCTATGTGTCCGCGCAGCGCATTTACCGCGCAGCAGCCATTTAAGCAAATAAATGTATTTCCTGAACGCGCAGCCCTTGAAATCTGAATAAGAAAGGTCTGCACGGCTACAAACAAAGCAAGTTTGCGCAGGGCAAATACAGCCGACTACAGGCCTTGGTCGTGTTTCCGGCAGAAGAAGAGGCCGACCGCCCTGAACTGAATAGTCTTGCTAGATAGTGCTGCTAGACAGTCGGAAATAGCGTTATGCCGATATTTGTGATATTTGATACCGGAAATTAGTCTGCGCACCCCCTCAAATAGTTATGTGGGCATGTGACTACCAAGTTAGGGCAGCATGAATTCTTGAATTATTTTAACCGCACATACGGTAGTGTTCGCGCACCCCCCAAAATACTTAATTACACGCGAATAAAACCGGCTCTATGGTACCTAGCGTTTCTCCTCCCTCTATTTTACTTCCCTTTGTTTACGGCTAGGAGTTGGACGGGCTGGGAATCCTTCATATTTCATCCGTCATCCTGGGGCCGGTATTTCCTTTGTCGTTTTCCGTCTGTTCCTTTCCTTTCTATACTAGCCCATGCTTTATTTTCTTTTCCACAGTCGAGGGCCCACGCGGCTGTGCATGTAGTGGTCGGACACTATGTCTTCCAGAACAGGGGCTTCTAGTCATGAGCGATCTAGACTCTTGCAGTGCCTTTCAGCATGGCCCATCGGTGAGATGTCATTGACCCATATATATATATATATATATACATATATTAGATTAATCCATGCTCCCACGCCATGCCCCTTCATTTCTGCATTCCCACCTATTTTGGAGCGATGCATATGTTTCCTTAAATACTACTTGCCGTATGCTTGATTGATTGCTCAAATACCTTACCTAATAATATTATCAAGCCATAGAAATTGGTGGCACGTGCTTGTAGTGCGACCGAAAATAAATATGAAAATGCACATCTTGCTTGGCTGGACAATGAATGATGTCAATAGCCCCAGCTGGCGAGCCCCCATCAAAATGCGTGGGTGTGTTATATGATCTATATCATTGTATAATGCCAGCTCGTTTCAGACTGACACACAAGAACATTTTTCTGACGGACCCCGAAAATATTCCGGGGAGGGTGTTTCCGACTGATCTCACGATACATCATCTGGCAAATCCTGCATCTGTACAGCTCATTTATGGCGCGCCCATTTGAATTTACCGAGCTCCACTGCCGAGCAGAACGGCAAGCAGGATTTGTGAAGCAGTTCAAAGAACCATTCATTCAGAAAGTCTCTGGAACTAACTTTTCCGGGGTCAGTCAGAAAGAAACGGGCTGAGAATGTGAAATGTCAGGACAAAGACAATGCGACAGTCCCCGCTGCTGGCGAAGCTGCTACATCCCCGCACTGCCTTGATTGTGGCTGCTACCATTACAATGTCCATCACCCGCTGTTTAGACATAGCTGCTGGACACATGGTGTTGCAACCAGCCGGCGCGACATGCAACATGCACATGTCGAACGTTGCTATGTTAATATCGACATCTGGACGGGTTGATATTTTGACAGAAGACAAACGCCGACAGAAGCTGGCAAGTTTAAAACAGTACATACCCGCTGGGCCCTGCTGAACGCTCGGCCACGTGGGGCTGGTAGGGAATGACTAGGCTCAATTCCAGCTACCATGCACAGCCTGGGCCATGGTGCAGCCATACCATCCTCCTGTGTGAGGGGGCAGGAACATGGAACCCGGCGCTCTAGGCGGGGGGAGAGAGCCGCTGGCAAGTGAGTAAGCATCAAGCGATTTGTCAGATAGATGGCGAGCAACAAAGGTGTGATGCGTCGCCGTACTTCAGAGTGACATGCATGCGCTGGCTGTTTTTATCCACATGGATGATGTTAAACCTCATCTCGATTCCTGGATTCATCTTAACCCTAATCTGGTTCCTGAATGAAAACCCAGAGTTTATCTCAACCCTGATCTGGATTCCTGGATTTAATCCAGAATTGTTTCTCTGGATATAATCAAGGATTTCCTGGATTAAATCCTGGATCCATGCTATGTGGGGGCATGCCCAGGATTAGATCCAGGCAACATCATTACGTATTTAATAATAATAATAATAGTCCTGTGCAGCATCACTACTTATACAATCATTTTCATTATGTTAAACATGAACAAAATCATTTCGTATTTAATCAGTTTAAATATTTTAATCCTGGGCAGGAGTGAAAGAGAGAGTGAACCTCATTCCACACCTGTCACCTCATGAAAAAAGTGAACATCCTTCCACACCTGCCACCTCATTCAAAGAGTGAACCTCCTTCCTTTGTTTCGTTCTGTCCCGACTTCTGTCCTCCCAGCCCGTTAGTTCGGCGACCATGCGGCCGAGCCTTTTTTGAGCAGGGCCCAGAGGTGTCGCGTTATTGACTTGCCCAGACTGCTGCTGATGATGAGTGGTAGCAAGGCCGAGTTGGCAACGAAGGAAGGACAACCAAATCGTGAAAGTCTTGACGGTGGCAGTCTTGGCGGTAACGGCGCGGATGTGGCTTCGGCCCAGGCTGCACTGTTTCCTTAACTCTCACGCCCCCACGGGACGTAGCTTTCTTTCTTTCTCGTGACAGTCTTAAAATGTATGACGCTGCACTTCACGACCAAACAGGGTATGCGCCCAGCTGTCGAACAGTTGCCCCCCCCACCTTCCCCTATATCTCCCCCGATACATGTTGAGCATAACACAGACACATTACATTTGACACGCGGCAATTTATGTCACTACACCTCTGGGCCCTGCTCAAAAAGGCTCGGCCGCGAGGGAGCCCAACTGTCCCGTCGAAAAATGGAACTTCAAGAAAATGGAGAGAGGGAGAAGAACACAAACGATAAAGCAATACCCCCCCCCCCTCCAAAAAAGGGAAAAGTCAGCCCGAAGTATCCCCCCCTCAAAAAAGGGAAAAGGCAGCCCGAAGTATCCCCCCCCTCAAAAAAGGGAAAAGGCAGCCCGAAGTATCCCCGCCCCTCTCAAAAGGCAGCCCAACACTGCTGGCAGCAGCGTGTCTCACTGACCGCTCCGCCGTCCTCTCGTGTCAGCCGTGCTAAACGCACCGAGCCGCAGCCGTAAGTTCGTGCGCACACTTAGGCACACCCCATGACACTTTTCCCTACACAGCTGACGTCACACCAGTCAGTGACGTCACACATCACACCCACGCCACACCAGCTAGTGACGTCACACGTCACACCCACGTCACCCCAGTGGGCCCTGCTCAAAAGGGCGTGGGCGTCCAGCTTCCGATCGAGTGTCCCTGCAATGGGCAAGCGCCTAGAGACGTATCGTCAAGGGGCCCCTCTGGAACCCTAATAGCAAACCACCAGGTTGATCAAGTGTGGGCGAAGGTAGGTATGAACCCCATACCCTCCAAACACCGATCCTGAGTTTGCTTAATAACGTCACATATGTAAGCCCTTCTCAACTTGCTTCAAGGCTGCATGAGATGATGCGGTGCCCTCCACGCTCCAATCAACATGGCTGGGGCACACACTTCATGACACAAAACGAAACTTGAAACATGTGGATCTGGATCTAGATCTGGTGGATTACCTGACCATGACCCGCAGGCAGAGGAACAGAAGTTGCAGAGATGTCTGCGTACTTTCATATATTGCAGATAATACATTCCCGGAAAACGTTCCGAGACAAATAATATACTTTATGGAGACCCCCGCCCTGCAAACATTCCGACAGATAATTAACTTCGTGGAGGGCCCCCCCCCCCCCCCCTCCCCCTCCTGCTTGCCGGGGGGTCGGACTCCCTCCACTACGTGGAGGGAGTTCAGCCAGATAATACACTCCCTGCAAACATTCCGACAGATAATTAGCTTTCTGGAGACCCCCCCCCCTGCAAACATTCCGCCAGATCATATACTTTTGCTTCCCAAAGAAGGAAAGAAAGAAAGGCACTACTGCCTGTACTGCAGACCAGTGCGACACGTACTGCCTGTGCTGCATACCACTACTGCATGTTCTGCCCGTACTGCAGAGCACTACTGCTACATAAGGGCGGCCAGGACAAGATAGTAATGCAGACCACGACAGCCTGTACTGCCTGTACTGCATACCAATACTGCTATATTAGGGCTTAATGTGATAATAAGGCAGCCAGGACAAGCTAGTAATGCAGACCAGTACTGCCTGTATTGCAGCCTAGTGCTGATTGTACTGCAGCCGGCTTCGGAGCAGCTGTCGTATAGTAATGCAGACCAATACTGCCTGTATTGCAGCCTAGTGCTGATTGCACTGCAGCCGGCTTCGGAGCAGCTGTCATATAGTAATGCAGACCAATACTGCCTGTACTGCAGCCTAGTGCTGATTGTACTGCAGTCGGCTTCGGAGCAGCTGCAGTACATCCATGTGCCCCCCTTGGGCCGCAAGTACCATTGCACGCCCGCCCTGGCAGTCTGGACGGGGTGCGTGGTTTTGAGCGTCCAGCAGCTGCAGCACCGTCATCAAGTGCCCGCCTGCGTGTGGAGGCCCGGATTGTAAATCAATAAAATGTGTGTGGTGCGCGGTGTGTGGTGTGTTGAGTTGAGCGTCATACAGCAGCAGCACCGTCATCAAGTGCCCGCCTGCGTGTGGAGGCCCGGATTGTAAATCAATAAAATGTGTGTGGTGCGCGGTGTGTCGTGTGTTGAGTTGTGCGTCATACAGCAGCAGCACCGTCATCAAGTGCCCGCCTGCGTGTGGAGGCCCGGAGATTGTAACATGTACAACACAATGATTTTTAATCCAAGACAGCGATACTGTCATGGAGGTTTTCTCTGCGTCCGACAGCAGGAGGAGTGCACATCAGGCAGTAAGGCACACGGAGTATGGTACGGCTCCGTATATAATACGAGTCGTTGCGACAGGGATTTCTGGCCAATATGGGACGGAAAGTTTGGATTTTCAGCCGGGACCATATCGATACAATACAATACGTTACAGGATTTGTCGCCCATACGGACCATACGGACTGTACCCTATACGGACCATACGGACTGTACCCTATACGGACCATACGGACTGTACCCCATACAGACTATACGGACTGTACCCCATACAGACCATACGGACTGTACCCCATACGGACCATACAGACTGTACCCCATACGGACCATACGGACTGTACCCCATACGGACCATACGGACTGTACCCCATACGGACCATACGGACTGTACCCCATACGGACTGTACGGACTGTACCCCATACGGACCATACAGATTGTACCCCATATAGACCATACAGACTGTACCCCATGTCCCTGCCATCAACAGCCAGCCCCGTGACAATGCCGCACAAAGGGATCGGCTGGGGCGGGCCAGTGCCCCAATGAACCCTGAGAATACTGGGGCAAGGCCTGGAGTATGTGCAGTGGTTGAGACAGGGAGGAGGAAGCCCCCAGCTGACCATGGATTCGGCCATGGATCCGGCCATGGATCCGAGCTGACCATGGATCCGGCCATGGATCCGGCCATGGATCCGAGCTGACCATGGATCCGGCCATGGATCCGGCCACTGAGGTGTCGCAGCCAGGTGGTGCGGATCTATGCAGTAGGCCAGAATACGCGACCGGGCGCTGGATGGTGCCAGCCATCAACAACAGCCACAGCTCGTGTAACTGTTATAGCTGTTATGACAGTTACAACTGTTATAACCTGTTATAACAATTAATAACAGCAACTATAACAACCCTTGTTGATCCCGTGGTCGTGCTTTCTCGTCTTCCGTCAAAAGCGCACCGGTGATGGCCGTTCAAAGTGGTTGTGGAGAGAAAGCGAGCGGGTGACCATGACAAATCCCGGTCTGTGCTAAGAGGAAAAACGAACCCATATATATATAACGAACTGTAGATTTGCTTTGCCTTCCCTCATAATTACAGTTGTTTGGGGTTTAGGGATCAGTGAATTTACTGGTATTGATTGTCAACCCCAGTTTTCAGTCGGGAATTAAGAACTTTTGTCGACGATTGGCGCTGCGGGCAGTATTAAAAGGTTTGCTTGATGCCCAAGAGAAGGCAAATCAAATCTACGGTGGCGAGATTGGGTATTAAGTAGGTTCAAAAAAATGGACTCGGACTGAAACGAGTTCCGACTGTTCCCCCAGTTGGGTTCTGGTCGAAATTTCACCCTGCGGGCAGCATTTTCTAATAAAACGTCACTCCCTACCGATTCCTGGCGGCAGATTATTCTAATTTCCCTTTTTTAATAATGCCTGCAGAAAATACAAAGCTCGCACACACTGACCTGCAGCAGCCTCCACCAGCGCTCGTCCCTCCTGGCAGGCAATTCACATCCACCTTTTTAAACTAATTTATATCTAAATTCGAGGGCAAAAACAAAAAAAATCAAGTGTGGGCGAAGGTAGGTATGAACCCCATACCCTCCAAACACCGATCCTGAGTTTGCTTAATAACGTCACATATGTAAGCCCTTCTCAACTTGCTTCAAGGCTGCATGAGATGATGCGGTGCCCTCCACGCTCCAATCAACATGGCTGGGGCACACACTTCATGACACGAAACGAAACTTGAAACATGTGGATCTGGATCTAGATCTGGTGGATTACCTGACCATGACCCGCAGGCAGAGGAACAGAAGTTGCAGAGATGTCTGCGTACTTTCATATATTGCAGATAATACATTCCCGGAAAACGTTCTGAGACAAATAATATACTTTATGGAGACCTCCCCCCTGCAAACATTCCGACAGATAATTAACTTCGTGGAGGGCCCCCCCCCCCCCCCCCTCCCCCTCCTGCTTGCCGGGGGGTCGGACTCCCTCCACTACGTGGAGGGAGTTCAGCCAGATAATACACTCCCTGCAAACATTCCGACAGATAATTAGCTTTCTGGAGACCCCCCCCCTGCAAACATTCCGCCAGATCATATACTTTTGCTTCCCAAAGAAGGAAAGAAAGAAAGGCACTACTGCCTGTACTGCAGACCAGTGCGACACGTACTGCCTGTGCTGCATACCACTACTGCATGTTCTGCCCGTACTGCAGAGCACTACTGCTACATAAGGGCGGCCAGGACAAGATAGTAATGCAGACCACGACAGCCTGTACTGCCTGTACTGCATACCAATACTGCTATATTAGGGCTTAATGTGATAATAAGGCAGCCAGGACAAGCTAGTAATGCAGACCAGTACTGCCTGTATTGCAGCCTAGTGCTGATTGTACTGCAGCCGGCTTCGGAGCAGCTGTCGTATAGTAATGCAGACCAATACTGCCTGTATTGCAGCCTAGTGCTGATTGCACTGCAGCCGGCTTCGGAGCAGCTGTCATATAGTAATGCAGACCAATACTGCCTGTACTGCAGCCTAGTGCTGATTGTACTGCAGTCGGCTTCGGAGCAGCTGCAGTACATCCATGTGCCCCCCTTGGGCCGCAAGTACCATTGCACGCCCGCCCTGGCAGTCTGGACGGGGTGCGTGGTTTTGAGCGTCCAGCAGCTGCAGCACCGTCATCAAGTGCCCGCCTGCGTGTGGAGGCCCGGATTGTAAATCAATAAAATGTGTGTGGTGCGCGGTGTGTGGTGTGTTGAGTTGAGCGTCATACAGCAGCAGCACCGTCATCAAGTGCCCGCCTGCGTGTGGAGGCCCGGATTGTAAATCAATAAAATGTGTGTGGTGCGCGGTGTGTCGTGTGTTGAGTTGTGCGTCATACAGCAGCAGCACCGTCATCAAGTGCCCGCCTGCGTGTGGAGGCCCGGAGATTGTAACATGTACAACACAATGATTTTTAATCCAAGACAGCGATACTGTCATGGAGGTTTTCTCTGCGTCCGACAGCAGGAGGAGTGCACATCAGGCAGTAAGGCACACGGAGTATGGTACGGCTCCGTATATAATACGAGTCGTTGCGACAGGGATTTCTGGCCAATATGGGACGGAAAGTTTGGATTTTCAGCCGGGACCATATCGATACAATACAATACGTTACAGGATTTGTCGCCCATACGGACCATACGGACTGTACCCTATACGGACCATACGGACTGTACCCCATATAGACCATACGGACTGTACCCCATACAGACCATACGGACTGTACCCCATACAGACCATACGGACTGTACCCCATACGGACCATACAGACTGTACCCCATACGGACCATACGGACTGTACCCCATACGGACCATACGGACTGTACCCCATACGGACCATACGGACTGTACCCCATACGGACTGTACGGACTGTACCCCATACGGACCATACAGATTGTACCCCATATAGACCATACAGACTGTACCCCATACGGACCATACAGACTGTACCCCATGTCCCTGCCATCAACAGCCAGCCCCGTGACAATGCCGCACAAAGGGATCGGCTGGGGTGGGCCACTGCCCCAATGAACCCTGAGAATACTGGGGCAAGGCCTGGAGTATGTGCAGTGGTTGAGACAGGGAGGAGGAAGCCCCCAGCTGACCATGGATTCGGCCATGGATCCGGCCATGGATCCGAGCTGACCATGGATCCGGCCATGGATCCGGCCATGGATCCGAGCTGACCATGGATCCGGCCATGGATCCGGCCACTGAGGTGTCGCAGCCAGGTGGTGCGGATCTATGCAGTAGGCCAGAATACGCGACCGGGCGCTGGATGGTGCCAGCCATCAACAACAGCCACAGCTCGTGTAACTGTTATAGCTGTTATGACAGTTACAACTGTTATAACCTGTTATAACAATTAATAACAGCAACTATAACAACCCTTGTTGATCCCGTGGTCGTGCTTTCTCGTCTTCCGTCAAAAGCGCACCGGTGATGGCCGTTCAAAGTGGTTGTGGAGAGAAAGCGAGCGGGTGACCATGACAAATCCCGGTCTGTGCTAAGAGGAAAAACGAACCCATATATATATAACGAACTGTAGATTTGCTTTGCCTTCCCTCATAATTACAGTTGTTTGGGGTTTAGGGATCAGTGAATTTACTGGTATTGATTGTCAACCCCAGTTTTCAGTCGGGAATTAAGAACTTTTGTCGACGATTGGCACTGCGGGCAGTATTAAAAGGTTTGCTTGATGCCCAAGAGAAGGCAAATCAAATCTACGGTGGCGAGATTGGGTATTAAGTAGGTTCAAAAAAATGGACTCGGACTGAAACGAGTTCCGACTGTTCCCCCAGTTGGGTTCTGGTCGAAATTTCACCCTGCGGGCAGCATTTTCTAATAAAACGTCACTCCCTACCGATTCCTGGCGGCAGATTATTCTAATTTCCCTTTTTTAATAATGCCTGCAGAAAATACAAAGCTCGCACACACTGACCTGCAGCAGCCTCCACCAGCGCTCGTCCCTCCTGGCAGGCAATTCACATCCACCTTTTTAAACTAATTTATATCTAAATTCGAGGTGGGGGCAAAAACAAAAAAATCGACCCCATCCCCCTTTTTTGTAGAGCTTAACGAGAGCGTTCCATAGCTGTTTTAAAAATGCTTTTTGGCCCAAGGGTAGGCAAAGTTGGGGGTGGGTGGGTGGGTGGTCCCCCCCCAAATCCAATATTTTTTTTTTCTTTCCAAACTCCGTATCTCTTTTTCTGGAGGTCTGTTGAGGCTGTCAGCGGCACCTATGTCTTCTCCTTGCATGAGTCCATTTACATCCTAAAATCTTGCTTGGATTACCACATGCCCCCATGCCCCCCCGCACTGAGGGTTTGGCTCCATTGGACCCCCCCGAAACCAGCCGACCCCCCCGAAAGTCCTTCCTAGTTGACTGTTGGCATGTCATCACATAACGAATTGAAATACACCAGACGAGCTGATAAAAAACACCCCTAACAAGCCCTGTAATTTTGACTGCGATATTTGAATTTCATTGGGTTCCGGAGGCGGGAGGGGGGGGGTAGGCTCGTTGGGTGCTCGTTGGGGGGATGGGGTCCCTATTTGTTTTTTGCCCCCCCCCTCGTAAAATTTACAATTTCTGCAGAAAATGAAGTTTGCACACTGACCTGCAGCAGCCTCCACCAGAGCCCGGCCCTCCTGACAGTCCGCCCTAAGCGGCGTGTGCAACCCGCTCTCCAGCAACAGCTGCACCACGTCAGAGTTCCCGCTCCTCGCGGCCCGGATTAGCGCCTCGCCCTCCTGACAGTCCGCACGCGGCGCGTGATGAGGCCAGCCCAACAGCAGCTGCACAACCCCCGCGTCATCATCCCAGCTGCTGAACCCGGCAGCTTGAACAAGCGCCTCGCCGCTGCGGCAGTTCGCTCGCGGGGCGTGCACCCGCCAGCCGAGCAGCAGGCGGACCACCGCCGCGTGCCCGCCAGCCGCCGCCCACAGCAACGCGAGACCGTCGCAGCAGTCTGCGCGCGGCGCGTGGCGGTGCCAGCCCAGCAGCAGCCGCACGGTCGTGGCGTGGCCACCGCGAGCGGCGCGCACCAGCGCGCCGCCGTCGCGGCAATCGGCCCGCGGCGCGCAGCGATGCCGGCCGAGCAGCAGCCGCACGACCGCATCGCGGCCGAGCGCCGCGGCCTGGACCAGCGCCTCACCGTTCTGGCAGTCCGCCCGCGGCGCGTACCTCACCCATCCCAGCAGCAGCCTCACGATTGCGCTGCGCCCCTCCCGCGCGGCGTCTATCAGTGCCTGCCCTTGGCTGCAGTCAGCGCGAGGCGCATGCCGCACCCAGCCTAGTAGAAGCCGCACGACGGACTCGTGGCCGGCAGCAGCAGCCCGCACCAGGGACTGGCCGTTGAGGCAATTGGCGTGGGGAGCGTGGTGAGGCCAGGCCAGCAGCAGCCGTACAACAGGTTCACGACCGAAGGCTGCGGCCAGGAGTAATGCCTCGTTGTACCTGTAGGGCAGGGAAGGGGAAATGAGTAACATATTGCTGTATGTAAAGGAGTGAGAAAGAGTTGCCGTTTAGGGAGGGGGTCAAGTTTTAGGGGGGGGTCATGAGTAACAATTCCTTGTATCTGCCAGAGAGGAGTGGAAAAGAGTAACATGTGTGACATACATGTGTACGGATGTCAGGAGAACAGGACAGTAACGTCTTTGAGTACCCGTGAGGAGACGAGTAAAAGTGAGAAAGAGTAACACCCACAATGTTGAGCTCTGACAACAAAAAGGGATTGGGGTGTAGCATACCAGAAGGAGACATGAGGGAAGTGTGAGAAAGAAAGGAATCTACCAGCAGGATGGGACAGGAGGGAAGAGTGAGAGAGAACGGAGGCTACCAGCAGGGTGGAACAGGAGGGAAGAGTGAGAGAGAAAGGAATATATAAGCAGGGTGGGATAGGAGGGAAGAGTGAGAGAGAAAGGAGGCTATCGGCAGGGATCAGGCAGGGATCAGGCAGGGATCAGGCAGGGATCAGGCAGGGATCAGGCAGGGATCAGGCAGGGATCAGTCAGGGATCAGTCAGGGATCAGTCAGGGATCAGTCAGGGATCAGTCAGGGATCAGTCAGGGATCAGTCAGGGATCAGTCAGGGATCAGTCAGGGATCAGTCAGGGATCAGTCAGGGATCAGTCAGGGATCAGGCAGGGATCAGGCAGGGATCAGGGAGAAGAGGAAGAACAAAAAGGAAGCTACCAACAGGGTGAAACCGGGGGGGGGGAGCTGCAGACAGGATGGGACTAGAGGGAAGAGTGAGAAAGAAAGAAAGCTACCTGCAGGGTGGGACATGAGGGGAAAATGAGAAAGAAAGCAAGCTGTCGGCAGGGTGGAACAAGAGTGGAAATTTAGAAGTGGGTTAAGATCGGGTTTTGAGTTTAAGCACCAGAACCTTAGCAATAATAGCAATGTTGATCTTTTCGGTTAAGATTCCACCTTTGGCATGCTGCCCCACGGCCGCAGAATGTCCGTTAGGGACCAAACCTTGACCGGCCTACGGCCGACTACTGGCCCCAAGCAGCTGCCTGCAACAGCTGCCCCAAGCAGCATGGCCCTGGATGGTAACTGACTTCGAATAGGACCAATTGACTAGCCTACAGCCGACCACTGGCCCCAAGCAGCATGGCCCTGGAATCCTGGATGGTAACCGACTTTTAGCGGTTAGGACCAGTTGACCGGCCTAAGGCCGCCCACCAGCCTACGACAGATCACCGGCCTCAAGCAGCATGGCCCTGGATGGTAACTGACTTAAAGTGGTTAGGACCAGCTGACTAGCCTCCAAGCCGACCACTGGACCCTTGCACCATGGCTGCCCACACCAGAGGCCCTGCATGGTACCTGACTTGTAGCACAGTAACAAAATACTGGATTGCAACCAAAGTTTAACCAAACACCAGTTACAAAGTACTGGATTGTAACCGGTGTTTACCTACGTAACAAATGCTTCATTTCCGGGTTGCCTTCCTAGGCCCAGTTGACTCAGGTTGTGTATTTCTTTTCTTTTCAAAACGCCGGTGAGTCACGTGCATCTGAGACATATACAGAAGATTCCAATCGCCTCCTCTTCAGATTAATGCGTTTTCGAGGGGGGTTTTGAACCATTAATTTCCTTCAGGGATCCAATTAAATATTACTGATCTCCTGTTGTCAACACCAGAATCAGTCGGAAATCAAGGATTTGGGGCCAGAGGGTTTCTGTCCACATCTTGGCGGCTGCATGGCGGCTGCATTTTTGGCGGCTGCATGGCGGGTCTGTTTTTGAGCCCCAGTTTTGCGCCCAGGACAGCATGTAGAAAAACTCTATTCACGCATGAGGGCAGGCAAAAATAATCAACTGGATACACCCTTTCAACCCATATGATACATTGGTCCCCTCTCCAGGTTTCTGTCCACGTCTTGGCGGCTGCGTGGCGGGTCCATTTTTGTGTCCCAGTTTCGCGCCGAGGACAGCATTTAAAAAACTCCATTCGTGCTCGAGGGCAGGCAAAACGAATCTACTGGACAGACCCCTCCCCAACCCATCATACATTGGTCCCCTCCCCAACCCATCATACATTGGTCCCCTCCCCAACGCATGATACATTGGCCATCCCCATTGCATAGGTCTCTACAACCCATTATACATTGGTCCCCTCCCCAACCCATGATACATTGGCCATCCCCATTGCATAGGTCTCTACAACCCATTATACATTGGTCCCCTCCCCAACCCATCATACATTGGCCATCCCCATTGCATAGGTCTCTACAACCCATTATACATTGGTCCCCTCCCCAACCCATGATACATTGGCCATCCCCATTGCATAGGTCTCTACAACCCATCATACATTGGTCCCCTCCCCAACCCATGATACATTGGCCATCCCCATTGCATAGGTCTCTACAACCCATCATACATTGGTCCCCTCCCCAACCCATCATACATTGGTCCCCTCCCCAACGCATGATACATTGGCCATCCCCATTGCATAGGTCTCTACAACCCATTATACATTGATCCCCTCCCCAACCCATGATACATTGGCCATCCCCATTGCATAGGTCTCTACAACCCATTATACATTGGTCCCCTCCCCAACCCATCATACATTGGCCATCCCCATTGCATAGGTCTCTACAACCCATTATACATTGGTCCCCTCCCCAACCCATGATACATTGGCCATCCCCATTGCATAGGTCTCTACAACCCATTATACATTGGTCCCCTCCCCAACCCATGATACATTGGCCATCCCCATTGCATAGGTCTCTACAACCCATTATACATTGGTCCCCTCCCCAACCCATCATACATTGGCCATCCCCATTGCATAGGTCTCTACAACCCATCATACATTGGTCCCCTCCCCAACCCATCATACATTGGCCATCCCCATTGCATAGGTCTCTACAACCCATCATACATTGGTCCCCTCACCAAGTTCCCAGCTGCTATTTTTGTTTTGACTAATTCCACATTCGACAGGCTGCCCCACGGCTGCCGAAGACCTGATTGGGATCAAACATAGACCGGCCTACGACTGATGGCTTCAGCAGCATGGCTGGCCACAAATGGGGCTGTCGGTCAGAAGCCACAGTGAAGCTGCCATGTAGCCGAGTCACGAAAAATAAAAAACTGGTTGTCAGTAAGGTCACCTCTACCCTACCCATGCATGGTCGCCAGAGCTTAGGGCTTAGGGTTCAGGGTGGCCCCCCCAGAGCTTAGGGCGTAGGGTTCAGGGTGGCCCACCCAGAGCTTAGGGCTTAGGGTTCAGGGTGGCACATCCAGTGCTTAGGGCTTAGGGTTCAGGGTGGCCTACCCAGAGCTTAGGGCTTAGGGTTCAGGGTGGCCCACCCAGAGCTTAGGGCTTAGGGTTCAGGGTGGCACATCCAGTGCTTAGGGCTTAGGGTTCAGGGTGGCCCACCCAGAGCTTAGGGCCTAGGGTTCAGGGTGGCCCACCCAGAGCTTAGGGCTTAGGGTTCAGGGTGGCCTACCCAGAGCTTAGGGCGTAGGGTTCAGGGTGGCCTACCCAGAGCTTAGGGCTTAGGGTTCAGGGTGGCCCACCCAGAGCTTAGGGCGAGGGGTTCAGGGTGGCACATCCAGTGCTTAGGGTTTAGGGTTTAGGGTGGCCCACCCAGTGCTTAGGGTTTAGGGTGGCCCACCCAGTGCGTAGGGTTCAGGGTGGGCCATCCAGTGCTTAAGGTTCAGGGTGGGCCATCCAGTGCTTAGGGTTTAGGGCGGGCCATCCAGTGCTTAAGGTTCAGGGTGGGCCATCCAGTGCTTAGGGTTTAGGGTGGACCATCCAGTGCTTATGGTTTAGGGTGGACCATCCAGTGCTTAGGGTATAGGGTGGGCCATCCAGTGCTTAGGGTTTAGGGTGGGCCATCCAGTGCTTAGGATTCAGGGTGGACCATCCAGTGCTTAGGGTTTAGGGTGGGCCATCCAGTGCTTATGGTTCAGGGTGGCCCATCCAGTGCTTAGGGTTTAGGGTGGGCCATCCAGTGCTTATGGTTTAGGGTGGGCCATCCAGGGTTTAGGGTTTAGGGTGGGCCACCCAGTGCTTAGGGTTTAGGGTGGGCCATCCAGTGCTTAGGGTTTAGGGTGGGCCACCCAGGGCTTAGGGTTTAAGGTGGGCCACCCAGGGCTTAGGGTTTAGGGTGGCCCACCCAGTGCTACAGTCGAATGGGAGGCTTCCTTAATCCATGCCACAAGGGGGTGGTACTTCAGCATCTATTCCTGTAGATTTGATTTGCCCTCCCTCACAGTTTATGTTGTTTGGGGTTTATGTTGTTTGGGGTCCATGAGTTTACTAATAATCTATTTCGAAGCCAGCTTTCAGTCCAAAACCAGGAGCTTTGGTCCAACGCTTGCCCCCAGGGCAGCGCATAAAAATAAATAATTTGTTCATAAATAAGGGAGGGTAAATAACAAATACGGTTATCCAACCCTCCAGGGGAGTATTATTTAATCATGTATTATTTCATCATTTAGAATTCCAGGGGGGAAATCGTACAGAAGGCCCTTCGCGCACGTCTCAGCATAAACTGAACCCTCCCACCCAGTCACCCAGTCACCCACACACAGGCAACCACCCACCCACGCACCTACCCTAGCAACCAACCAACCACACAGGCAACCAACCGAACACCAACTCTGCAGCCCCCACACACCTACATGTCCCCAAGTCGCCGTCAGCACCCACTCACCCATACACCCACCCACCCACCCTGCTAACCCCACACACCTGCAATCGTCCCGCGGCACATGTTGCAGCCAGCCCAGCAACATCCTCACACCACTACATGTCCCCAAGTCGCCGTCAGCACCCACTCACCCACCCACCCACCCTGCTAACCCCACCCACCTGCAGTCAGCGCGCGGCGCATGTTGCGGCCAGCCCAGCAACATCCTCACAACCACTGAATGTCCCCCAGTCGCCGCCAGCACCCACCCACCCAGACAACCATCCACCCACCCGCCCGCTTACTCACCCTGCAGCCCCCACCCACCTGCAGTTGGCACTTGGCGCATGCTGCGGCCATCCCAGCAGCATCCTCATGATCTCTAAATGCCCCCCAGTCGCCGCCAGCACCCACCCACCCAGACAACCACCCTGCTGACCCCACCCACCTGCAGTCGGCGCGCGGCGCATGTTGCGGCCAGCCCAGCAGCATCCTCACGATCTCTAAATGCCCCCCAGTCGCCGCCAGCACCAGCGCCCAGCCGTCCCGAGAGTCCGCCCGCGGCGCGTGGCACGGCCAGCCCAGCAGCAGCTGCACGACGCTGCCGCGCCCGGACCCCGCGGCCAGCATCAGCGCTGCACCGCTCAGGCAGTCCGCGCGGGGGTGCGGCCCGGGGCCGTCGCGCAGCAGCTCGCGCAGTAGGTGCAGCTGGTACGCTTCTGGATCCTCATCCGCCGGGAAATCGGGATCGGCGTTGGGCGCGTTGGGCGCATCCAAAACCGCGGGCTCTGCACCAGCATCCGGAGCGACTTCGGAGCCAAAATCGCCATCAGGGGCACCAGCCTCTAAGGGGGCAAGCGCACCACAGCCGCTACTGCTGGCAGCGCCAGCGCCGGCGCCAGCGTTGGATCTGCCAGGGTCCTCGCCACTGACACCACCATCCCCAGCGACACTGCTGCTGTCGGCGCCAGCGGCGGCGCTGGCGCTGCCGGTAGTGGCGCTTGTGCCCGGGGTGCGGCAAGTGCCAGCCACCAAGCTGCCGCCTGCACTAGTGCCGACACTAGGGCCGGAAATCGAGCGGCTGCCAGACCCCAAGCTCCCACCGGTCTCCGTCCCGTTGCCGGCGCCGGCGCCCTCACCCGAGCCGCTGCTGGTGACCGGGCGGGTGCCCTCGCCGTCGCCGTCAGCATCGCCGTCGCCCGTCCAAGTCGCGACGCCGGTGCCGGAAAAGGTCCCGACGCCGGTCCCGGTGAATGTCGCAGTGCCCGGCGGAGGGCTTGTGCAAGCGCCTGCGGCGTCAGCGACGGGGCTACTGACGGCCGTTGCGGAGCCCGCCTCCGAGGTACCACCCTCCTCACTGTCAGCGTCAGGGTCACCCTGGAAAGCGCTGTCGACCCTCTCTGGCTTGGCGCCAGTCCAAGTGGTAGTTCCCGTGCCGGTGAAAGTAGCGGTGCCAGTGCCGGTCCATGTGCTAGTCTCCGTGCCGCCCTCTGGATCAGAGTCGCTGTTAGTGCTGGGCTCAGGGCTGCTGGGGCCGCCACTGCTGGGGCTCCCGCTCCCCCCATTCCTCCCGGCGCCCCCACTCCCCCTGATCCGCCTCCCACCCCTGCTCCTGCTCCTCCCTCTACCCTCCTCTCCCCCGCCGCCGCCGCCACCACCCCTCCCCCTGCCTCTTCCCCCGCCACCACCCTCGCCACCACCCGCATCTGCTCCTGCCTCGGCGGCCGGGGCTAGTCTCTGTGGGCACTGATGGGAGTTGCCTAGACAGACGGGCTTGACTGACATGCTCCGCGATGCGCCAGGGATTGAAACACGCGTTCCGGCGTCCGCGCCTGCGTCTGGATTCGGCAGTTTCCGAGAGCCATGGTGGCTGCTGTTGCCGCGGCGGCGGCTGGGGCTGGGGCTGGGGCTGGGGCTGGGGAAGCTGCTGCTGCTGCTACTGCTGCTGCTGCTGTTGGGAGCCGAATTGAGACCCTCGCCTGGGACCCAGCTCCGGATCCAGCTCCGGATCCAGTGGCTGCTGCCGCCGCCGGCGCCGGCCGCATGCCGCGGGCAGCACACCGCGCGCAGGAGCGCCTCCTCTGGCACGTGGCTGGACAGGAGCAGAGCTGCCAGCTGGGTGGGGTCTCGCCACAAGCAGCTCCGCCATGCGCGGCACACACTCCAGCTAGAGATACGTCGGGCGCGGTGCTCGGGGCAGACAGGTGCTGAAGAGAGGGACCAAGCTCCTGCGGGGCAGGGTGGGTGGGGCAGGGTGGGCAGGCAGGGTAGACAGGGTGGGCAGGCAGGGTGGACAGGGTGGGCAGGCAGGGTGGACAGGGTGGGCAAGGCAGGGATTAGGCGGGGCAGGGTGGACAGGGTGGGCAGGCAGGGTGGGCAGGAAGGGCAAGGCAGGGATTAGGCGAGGCAGGTATTGGGCAGGGCAGGGTGTGCAAGGTGGACGGGGCAGAGTGGTCGGGACAGGGTGGGTGGGACAGGGCAGGGTGGACAGGGTGAGCAGGGTGGACAGGGTGAAAAGGGCAGGACAGGGTGGACAGGGTGAAAAGGTCGGGGCAGGGTGAAAAGGTCAGGGCAGGGTGAAAAGGTCAGGGCAGTGTGAAAAGGGCAGGGCAGGGTGAAAAGGTCAGGGCAGGGTGAAAAGGTCAGGGCAGGGTGGGTAGAGTGGACAGGGCAGGGTGAAAAGGGCAGGGCAGGGTGGGTAGGGTGGACAGGGCAGGACAGGACAGTTTGGGTGAAAAGGTCAGGGCAGAGTGAAAAGGGCAGGATAGGACAGGCTGGGTGAAAAGGTCAGGGCAGGGTGGGTAGAGTGGACAGGGCAGGACAGGACAGTTTGGGTGAAAAGGTCAGGGCAGAGTGAAAAGGTCAGGGCAGGGTGGGTAGGGTGGACAGGGCAGGATAGGGCAGGCTGGGTGAAAAGGTCAGGGCAGGGTGGGTAGATTGGACAGGGCAGGACAGGACAGTTTGGGTGAAAAGGTCAGGGCAGAGTGAAAAGGGCAGGGCAGGGTGGGTAGGGTGGACAGGGCCGGATAGGGCAGGCTGGGTGAAAAGGTCAGGGCAGGGTGAAAAGGTCAGGGCAGGGTGAAAAGGGCAGGGCAGGGTGAAAAGGTCAGGGCAGGGTGAAAAGGTCAGGGCAGGGTGAAAAGAGCAGGGCAGGGTGGACAGGGTGAAAAGGTCAGGGCAGGGTAGGTAGGGTGGACAGGGCAGGATAGGACAGGCTGGGTGAAAAGGTCAGGGCAGGGTGGGTAGAGTGGACAGGGCAGGACAGGACAGTTTGGGTGAAAAGGTCAGGGCAGTGTGAAAAGGGCAGGGCAGGGTGGGTAGGGTGGACAGGGCCGGATAGGGCAGGCTGGGTGAAAAGGTCAGGGCAGGGTGAAAAGGGCAGGGCAGGGTGAAAAGGGCAGGGCAGGGTGAAAAGGGCAGGGCAGGGTGAAAAGGGCAGGGCAGGGTGAAAAGGGCAGGGCAGGGTGAAAAGGGCAGGGCAGGGTGAAAAGGGCAGGGCAGGGTGAAAAGGTCAGGGCAGGGTGAAAAGGTCAGGGCAGGGTGAAAAGGGCAGGGCAGAGTGAAAAGGGCAGGGCAGGGTGAAAAGGGCAGGGCAGGGTGGACAGGGTGAAAAGGTCAGGGCAGGGTAGGAAGAGTGGACAGGGCAGGACAGGACAGTTTGGGTGAAAAGGTCAGGGCAGGGTGAAAAGGTCAGGGCAGAGTGAAAAGGGCAGGGCAGGGTGGGTAGGGTGGACAGGGCAGGATAGGGCAGGCCGGGTGAAAAGGTCAAGGCAGGGTGGGTAGAGTGGGCGTGATGGTCAAGAGCTTATCTCAAGTAGATTATGTTGTGTGTGGTGGAGGGTGGGAGTGAGTAGCAGGTGTAGAGAGAGGAGAATCACAGAGATAAAAAGAAATCCATGAGAATTGCGGGGCAGGGGGGGCAGGAGAAGGAGTCATCACAGGGGGGGCGAGGAATAGGGGGAAGAGGGGGCAAGTGACCGGTGCAGGGAAGAGGATCACAGGGCTCATAGTGTGTAGGCATGGAGGGAACCTCAGGGAGTGAGGGGGGGGAGGGGGGGCGGTTGAGGTGTGTGGGTGGGGTTCAGGGGAGAGGGGTATGGGTGGGGTTCAGGGGAGAGGGGTATGGGTGGGGTTCAGGGGAGAGGGGTATGGGTGGGGTTCAGGGAAGAGGGGTATGGGTGGGGTTCAGGGGAGAGGGGTATGGGTGGGGTTCAGTAGAGAGGGGTATGGGTGGGGTTCAGGGGAGAGGGGTATGGGTGGGGTTCAGGGGAGAGGGGTATGGGTGGGGTTCAGGGGAGAGGGGTATGGGTGGGGTTCAGGGGAGAGGGGTATGGGTGGGGTTCAGGGGAGAGGGGTATGGGTGGGGTTCAGTAGAGAGGGGTACACACAAAATGCTGTGCACGATGCCAGGTTTCTGTGCGCAATTGAGCGTTGAGGTCGCTTGATAGCCTAGAGAGAGACGTTGCCAAAGTGATTGCATTCATGACCGAGGGAAGGCGATTCGGCTCTACGGTTCTCAGTGTTCCTTTTTTCGGCTACAAATCCAACTTCGGCAGGCCGCCCAGTGGCCGCCAAAGGCCCAGTTGAGACTAAACCTGGAGCGACCTCTAACTGGTGGCCAGAGCAGCAAGGCTGGCCATAAATTCGGCCTTTGGTCAGCATCATGAGTGTAGCTGACCTGTAGCTGAGTCACGGAAAAAACTGACGGTTCTCACCGACTAGCATCAGCACATGCCCTAGGGCATTGGGATCCAGGCTTTGGATGCTGGTGGTTCCAGGAGGGAGCAGAGGCAGTCCGGGGCCCCCGGGGCGCCCCAGCAGCAGGTCATCAGGCGCAGCGTCGAGTCCAGAGGCAAGCCGATCCGCAGCAGCAGCAGAATGCTCGGGGCTGCTGTTTTTAGTCCCCAAAGTCTCGGCCCCCCATGCCTGTACCTCGGCTTCGCCTGCTGACGTCTCCTCAGCCGCTGCTGTTGCATGAGCCCTTGCATCTGCTTCCTCGCCACCGGCAATAACATCGGCCACAGTGGCCGCCACGAAGGCTTCGCCTGCAGCCATGGCGGCCGCAACGTGCGCCTCTGCGGTAGCCATCGCTTTGGCCACATGCGCTCCTGCGGTTGCGGCTGCTGCGGTGACCACCCCTCTTTGACCTGCTGCTGTCTCCTCAGCCGTCACCATCCTTGTTTGCCCTGTTGCTGCTGCTGCTGCTGCTGCTGAGGGTGCACGTGCTGTCGCCTTTCCAGCAGCATCTGTCACACCCTTAGCTTGTTCTGCTGCCTCTGTCACTGCTGTTGCCATCATCTCTGCTTCTGATTCGCTAGTTTTATCTGCTGCTGCATCTGCTTCTCGAGCTGGTGCGCGTGGATCAGCCGCCGCGTCGTCGTGATCCCCCTTCATGAGCCCATGCTGGCAGGAGGCTTCCAGAGCATCCATGGGAGGCACGGAGGCGTCAAACGTAGCAGTGGAAGTAGAAAATGATGACGAAGAAGACGATGAAGTAGCGGTAGTGCCAATAGCTAAGCCTGCGCTGCTTGCTGCGGAGCATGAGCGCTCCCACACAGCCGTTGGTCGGAGGCTTCCACGGCCCGTGCTGAAAATTGCGTCTGATGCCGCTGTCTCATCGTCTCCCAAGTCTGCAGGACCTTGCGAAGACGTCGATGTCTTCTTGACGGTGGGCCCAGACGATGCATCATTCGCCATGATGATATTTTCGTGATTTAGACGTGAAGGTTCGCCCGATGGGAAGGGAACACGCCCCGCGGAAACAGTTTGCGGAGGGTTGTCGTCTTCAGCCACAGTGTGCCGAATGCATGTCGCTTCGCCAGGGAGAAGGTTCGAGCTGTTTTCCGGCCTGGGTGCGAAAGGGTCGGGAGATTCAGAAAGAGGCGGACAAGATACTTCCGATACCGTTCTTGAGAAAGATTGAGGCCCAGGTATTCATTCCCTCTTGGCAAACTAAATATCTTGATCTGGGAGGTAACCAACAGTTTGGGGATTGCTAAGCTACCAAATCGACATAGACGTGCACCTGGGTACGGCAGTCGTGTCCGAATCTGCCCGCTCCACACCCGGCTCTACTCTCAAATCCGTTATAGGATCTGGGGCAAGAATCTCGTCGTGGCTGGTTGGGTCGGTTGCAGTAAGATTCCGCTTCTTACTCGCGGTAGACTTCAGCCTCGGCCCACCCAGCCCTGTCGAAGGAAGATGGATTCATTAAATAACGCAACGATATACTTGCCCGCATACGTCATTGGATACATCGGCACCGGTCGGTGTACATAGGGGGGAGAAAGAAAGAAAACGCCTGAGCGGGATCAGGGATGGGGGTGCGAGGGGACAACTAGCGGTTTCAGGGCGGAAAATTTAGTCAAAGCGAGTAATTTGCGAATTGGAAGCTAGGAAACGTAAAAGTTATTTGAAGCTTGGATTTGGTGCCCTCAGTATCGCGCGTCCGAACTTAGCTTGATACGACCTCGAGGCCACGTTTGCCAGTTTATAGCCTTCCAGTACATCATAATGTTTTGCTCTACCAACTCGGCTAAGCGGGTGGTCGCTGATGCACGGACAGCTGGCCTGTGTCTGGGACGTCAGGTCGCAGAACTTATTTTCATATACTTTCTCCACTCGGTATTCAAAACATTAGGAATATGTATCATAGTCGAGCGTAAATGTAAGAGTGCGATAGGTGGCAGCGTCTTCAAGCGGGCCTATCAGTTGACCCAGCAGCACAGCCAGGGGGCGTAGCCAGCCGAGGGGGCACACCTTTAGGTGTTCATAATGAGCCCCATGGCAAAAAAGTGGAGGACAGCGAGGTAATTCATGAGGGAGATAATCTGCTTGATCCAGTGGACTTAAGTTCTCGCCCTTCCATTTTCATTGGCACCTGCCAGAAGATATTATGGCACAGCATGGCCGGCTTAATGACCCCAGCTCGCACAGCAGATGCAACAGTTCACTCATACGGCTGACCGGCTTGCCCAGCGTGGAAAGCCAGTTCAGCTGCATGGCAACTGTTATGTCCTGGACCCTGACGAGGCCCACCTGTAGCATGGTGTCGCAACAAACGCGTTTCTTGGACGTCAAGCACACAAAATGTTGCGTTACAGCGAGACCGGTGGACCCATATCCTCCGCTTCTACAATGCAACGGTGGCACCAGCAGCACTTGAAGAGCACGTCATTGACACAAAATGTTGCAGCTGGTTTCGAATGGCCAGCATCTCCAAATCAAAAAATCCTTCCTCACTATCAGAACATGAATTTCGTTTAGGCATGGAAAAGTGCTGCCGACAGCAAAACGGAAAGAACAGTATCATTAAAAGAGTGGACATGTGCAGCAAAACTTCGACCCTCCCCAAGTGAACGTTTCTTTTTCAGTATGGGAGGGTTATACGAGAGGAAATTCGATTTTCTCCAGGGTTATGCCGAGGCCACGATAGGGTAAGGACCCAGAGTCCAGGTTTCTCCTCTTTAAAAATAGGGATCCGTGTAACAGCGCGATCCTCATGCACAGTGCAGCAGCGGCAACGTGCACAACAACTCGCGCTTCCTGCCCAATGCAGCGGCAGCGTCAAACCGGCATGCTCTTCCTGCCCAGAGCAGCAGCAAAGCGCTTGGCTGCGCAATCCCCCTGCACTCCAAAAGCGGCTAGCGGCTCCTCTTCATCGTCCAAGGCTCCGGTGCGGCTGAAACCAAATCTCCACCGCCAGCCTCCCTCGTGCACGAAGGAGGGAGGGAGGGAGTTGGGGGGGAGAAGCAAAGCGTAGCCATCGAGCGCGCCGCATGCATGCGTAGGCCGGGCTGACACATCCCTGTTCCCCCACTCTCAGAGCACCTCTCCACAGCTGGACCTGCCTCAGTGAGGCTGTCTAGACTGACACCCTCGCCGCAGCCTACCCCCTAGGCCCCTACCCTTGCTGCTCTCAGCATGGTAGCATAATCCGGCTTTACGTGTGCCGTATCGTGCCGTATCATGACACTTTGGTAGTAAAATCCGGCTAAACCTGTGCTGTATTGTGCCGTATCATGCCGTATCATGCTACCATGGCTCTCAGAGGGTGGTGCGCTTGGACTCCGGTCCTCGCCGCTGCCCGGAGGCTGGAGTTGCTCTCAAGACATGGCAACCTATTTCTCAGCAGCCAGCTTGGCCGCCTTCGCCGCACGATAAGCAGCAGCTGCGAGAAAGCAAGGAGCAGTTTGTTTTAACACATTCTAATTTTGAAGATATTTCTCCAGAACAAAAATGTTGCAAGGGGGGGGGGGACAGGCGTGAAGCCACGCACCCTACATGCGTAACAGAAAGGTGTTGTGTGGCTTGCTTCAGCTACCATCTACAGGATCCTCTTTGGCCCCTTCCACGCCTTTATTGTACTCCTGCTGCATCTCCTGCTTGTTCCCAAACCCTAAAACCCTAAACTCTTCATGCGTAAAACATTTTTGTGTGGGTTGCTTCAGCTACCGTTTACAGCTTCCTCCATCTTGGCCCCGCACCTTTATCCCTGCTCCCTGATCCTGTTCCAGGGCCCTCTTTCCCTCTTATACTCCCCCCCACCCATTTCTTCCAATTCCCAATCCCTTCCACTCCCTCTCTCCTCCACTTTGAACCCTCACCTTTATCCGACTCCTGCTTCATCTCCCGCTTGTTCCTATCCAGGGCCCTCTTTCGCCCATCTATGTTCATGTCTGCAGTGGGGGAAAAAAACACCGGAGCATTGGGAATCTAAATTCATATCTGTAGTTGAATCTGTAGTGGGATCTGTATTCATATCTGCAGTGGTGAGACAAAACACATCGGGAGGAGAGTGGGCATTGGGAATGCATCTGCGTTCAGGTATGAATTGGGGAAATGAATCGAGGGAGAGCATTCGAAATATGTATGCAGTGCATGGTGCATGGTTGCCCACCCAGTGCATGGTGCATGGTGGCACACCCAGTGCATGATGCATGGTGCATGGCGGCCCACCCAGTGCATGGTGCATGGCGGCCCACCCAGTGCATGGTGCATGGTGGCCCACCCAGTGCATGGTGCATGGTGGCACACCCAGTGCATGGTGCATGGTGGCACACCCAGTGCATGGTGCATGGTGGCCCACCCAGTGCATGGTGCATGGTGGCCCACCCAGTGCATGGTGCATGGTGGCCCACCCAGTGCATGGTGCATGGTGCATGGTGGCCCACCCAGTGCATGGTGCATGGTGGCCCACCCAGTGCATGGTGCATGGTGGCCCACCCAGTGCATGGTGCATGGTGGCCCACCCAGTGCATGGTGCATGGTGGCCCACCCAGTACATGGTGCATGGTGGCCCACCCAGTGCATGGTGCATGGTGGCCCACCCAGTGCATGATGCATGGTGCATGGTGGCCCACCCAGTGCATGATGCATGGTGCATGGCGGCCCACCCAGTGCATGGTGCATGGTGGCACACCCAGTGCATGGTGCATGGTGGCCCACCCAGTGCATGGTGCATGATTGCCCACCCAGTGCATGATGCATGGTGCATGGCGGCCCACCCAGTGCATGGTGCATGGTGGCCCACCCAGTGCATGGTGCATGGTGGCCCACCCAGTGCATGGTGCATGGTGGCTCACCCAGTGCATGGTGCATGGTGGCCCACCCAGTGCATGGTGCATGGTGGCCCACCCAGTGCATGGTGCATGGTGGCTCACCCAGTGCATGATGCATGGTGGCCCACCCAGTGCTATGGCCGGACGGGAGGCTTCCTAAATCCATGTCGCAGGGAGGTGTTATAAAATCATTTATTCCTGTAGATTTGCTTTGCCATCATGAGGAGAGCATTCGAAATATGTACACCCTCCAATCTGCATCAGGGAAACAAATCGAGGAGGGGGGTGGTGGGGTGGATCCACGTTCAGGTATTTACCCGAGAAACCTATCTGGGAGGTCATCGTTCATACCTGGTTCAGAGAGATTAATTGTGGTTCAGGATTTGGGGAAATATCCACGCTTGGGTCTGCAGCAGGGTGATCAATCAAGGAGGACTGGGCCTAACTATTCGGATCTGGGTGTGGGAAAGGAATGCTGTTCAACAAGCACTACCGATGATTGTACCAAACCTAGACCAGCCAACGATTGGTGGCCAGGACAGCAGGGCTTGCTGCACTTAACCCTACACCCTTAACTAGGCAGGGATTGTTGCACTTGACCCTACTCCCTAAACTAGGCAGGGCTTGCTGCACTAAATCCTCAACTAGGCAGGGCTTGCTGCACTAAATCCTCAACTAGGCAGGGCTTGCTGCACTTAACCCTACACCCTTAACTAGGCAGGGATTGTTGCACTTGACCCTACTCCCTAAACTAGACAGGGCTTGCTGCACTAAACCCTCAACTAGGCAGGGCTTGCTGCACTAAACCCTCAACTAGGCAGGGCTTGCTGCACTAAACCCTCAACTAGGCAGGACTTGCTGCACTAAACCCTCAACTAGGCAGGGCTTGCTGCACTAAACCCTCAACTAGGCAGGGCTTGCTGCACTAAATCCTCAACTAGGCAGGGCTTGCTGCACCATGTCCCCCCATTGCCTTAGGCTGTGGCACAACGGAAGTGTAACGTTGGCGCAGGGCAAATAAAACAGTTCGCTGCTGCTACTGCATTGCTGCTGACAGCATCCCCAGCTGCTGCTACTACGGCTGCTGCTGCTAAAGCTGACAGCATCCCCAATGCAGTCTGACAATGCGAAAAGCATCATCCATGACACACATGAAACCAGTTGTTCTTCAAGTGTCGACTCATCCACCTAGTTCAGAAAAGTGCGCAAAACATCCCAAACATCGCAGTGTTGTTTTTCGTAACAGGCTTTTTGAAAAAAACCAGGCAAAGTTTGTACGGGAAGTGCATGGCTTGTCCCAGTCAGAGGACATGCGTCATGGGTGGCGATGGGGCATGCGTCACAACAGTTGCGGCTGCATCGTCTAAGCACCATCTAAGTACATTCCTTTTTGAAATGGCCATGCAGGTGTAGTACATGCATGGCATGTCCCGAGTCAGAACACATGGGACATGCATCTGTTGCACATGCATCCAATCAGTCAACATCGATCACGCTTCCTGAGTCCAATCCGTCATCTTGCATGAGTTGCATCATGGCCTCATCGGTATTCGAATTCGAATTCGAATTCGATTTGTTTCACTTGTGCCCCACCCCAATCAGTGGACATGCAGCGTGGCAGCATCAGCATGCCTGCAAACAGTATTCGAATGATTCCCTCTTACCATATCCTGGGAATCCGGATCCAAAGGCTAGCGCAGCTCGGGGTGCAAGCGCGACCAGTGCAGCGGACAGCGCCAGAACACTTCGACGACTCTCTGTAGATTGCAGATAAAGGCGACACTTTCATTTTCGAAACAGGGAAACAACAGTGATATACAGGCGGGTTCCCGGGTGGTGTTGAAGGGGGTTGCAGCTGCAGCAGGGACGGCAGCGGAAGCAGCGCTGTCGTGTCAGGACGAGGCAAGGCGGGGATACGCAAATTCGAGATGGCACCGATTTTACTGCTGATCAATCATGCTAGTGGATGGGTCGGGCGGGACCATGGATGTGCTCCATCTCCGCTACAATCATCTCGATACTCTGAGCATGGTGCACATCGTGTACGATGGTGGTGCATCTTATATCTTCTTGATACGCCAAGCTGCTGATATTACGTATTCAGTGAAGAGGCGTTCCAAGCGCTCCGCAGGTCCATGGGGCTGTATGGCAAAAATCTGGCACGCCGTTGTCACTGTAGGGTAGCAATCATGATCTTCATCATGTGCGTGTGCAATCAGCATATGTGTGCAATACCTTGATCCGATCGCGATCGTCAACATGTGAGTGTGTGGGGGTGAGCATGTGCGTTCGAGGCATTGCTTCATGTGTGTGAGCGAGCATGTGCGTGCTGCAGGTGCCAGGATGGTAAGTGTGCAAGGCGTTGCTCAGGGGGCTTACGATTGGGGCGATCAGCCGGGGGAGGGGCAGCAGATGCTCGACACTGTAGTCGCGATGCTGCCGATGGCCGTGTCACCGCTTTCGCAAAGGCGGAGGAGGACATCGGGACAGCAGGAGGAATTGGGATGGAGATGGGCGAGTGGGAGTGGATTTAAATGTGCAGCTACAGAGAGGACAAATGTCGATCAAATGCGAGGTGGGTGCATTTGTAGCCACAAGCTCGCCACTTGGAAGGTGCAGTTTCGGAGCGATTCAAACGCCGGCCCCTGCACAGCTGTCTCGTTCGTTAGGGCCTGTGTTTGCGCACCAAACCACATTGGAGGGGCTACCTGCCAACCTGGCAGCCATTTGGGGTTGGTGAGGACCATACTATGATAGCCATGCCGAGTTCAGTAACAAGGCATGCAGCACCAACCCTGCCGACCATGGCCCATGGGCCGGGCTGCAGCCAAAGTGTTGCTAGAGCGCCCTAAATCGGCAAATTTCACTGAGGTGTTCGGGTAACTGTCAGGTGGGGTAACTGTCGGCATGTGGTTGCTCTCCCCTAGCTCTCCCCCAACTGTGCACTTGAATTCCATTCCCTCACAAGGTACGTTTTTGAAGGGTACCGGCCTGGTACCGGTAAGGTATATAATTAAAATACCGGTACTTCACATTCATCGTCGATCCAACTTTCTGTCAAGAATCGGAGTTTTTGTCATTGGTTTGTCCAGAGGGCAGCATTACAAGAAAAAAGTGTTACATCCAAGGGAGCGATATTCCAATCGCCCACGCGGCCGAGCCTTTTTGAGCAGGGCACTATTTTGCACCCACGTCATGTTCTATGGCTGGGGCTTATCTTCTGCACTATGGGGTTCATTCCCACGCTACTGCTCAGTGGTTGTGTGTTGGTTGCTTGCCCAGGGGGGTCACTCGTTTTCGCTCGCTGTCCTAGCGTATTTAGTGCCTGCCCCGGTTTACGGGCACAAGTCCCATGCATCAAATGTGATGCCCCGTTGGACTGTAAAAACTTCACAACCTTCACAGGGCCCAGAGGTGTAACGTCATTGACATCACACCTCTGGGCCCTGCTCATGGCACATGTAAACCATTGTTTTTATTCGTGATCAACGTTTGATCTAATCGCGCAAGAGCAGCTGTTGTCCCCATGCCGGTACTGCAAAATCGCCACTCATTTTCTGGCAGTTCGGCGTGTGTGCCTGTGTGCTGAAATACGGGTGGCCCAACTACTCATGTACCGTAGTATCAGTCAATTTCTCCAAAAAAAATGATCAATAAAACGAAATCGGACTGATACTACACACCGTAGACCCGGTTTCACTTCGCGTTAAATTAATTATTTTGGGAGGTGCGCGAACCGCATGCGCGGTAAAAACAAATCGAAAAATCCCGTTGCGAACTTGGTACCAGTACGGTAGTCAAAGGCCAACAAACTATTTGGGGAATGCGCGGACTAATTACCAAATATCAAGATTCGGCTCAATATTCGGCATAACGGTACTTTCGACTATCTAGCAGCACTTTCTAGGAGGGCTGTTCAGTGCAGGAGAATCGGCCTCTTCCTCTTCCGACTATTTGCCTTGCGCTACTTGCGCTACTTGCGAAGTTGTTGTTTTGGTAGTTGCGCGGACCTCTATTAATAAGATTGTATTGGCTGCACGCACAGCAAATACAATTATTTGCTCGAATTGTTTGCTGCGCGGTAAATAGGCTGCGCGGACACATAGCTCATTTGCCTACGCGGACGATTTGCTAAAATATCCAAACCCGGGGTGCACAAACCCTATCCGGCCGGTTCTACGGTAGGTCACGTAATGCCAGACGTTATGCTTTATGTCTGAGATCTTCTATGATTCGATATCAAGATAATGCTCAAAGATGAAATGCAGATGTGGCTATTTTGTGGGCTCCCAAGAAATTACGTTGGAGATTCCCTTGGATTCCTAGCGTGACATTTCGTGTACTGAATGTACCGCTTAGCGTCAAGAAGGGAGAAGGGAGAAACGAAGACACTAAAAGGAAGAGGGGGGGACAGGCACAAAAGGAGAGGCCGGGAAGGCAGGGAAGACCAAGTCCGAAACCTGAGGGGACCTAGGTGCAACAAGCCCCGTTGCTTGGGTCCTCAGCTGCAGGTTCAATGTCGTTACACCTCTGGGCCCTGCTCAAAGCACCCCCAACTGCAGGGGTTGCGTGTATCTCATGTCTTGTGGCAGCAGTGGCTTGCATGGGAAGCGGAGTGGTCGCATGCCCTCTTTGTTTGTGCCCAATAACCGAATAGCCTGAAAATGATGCAAGCATGTCCGTTTTCCCCTTGATTCCTCACTGAGATATTGCGTTGACAATCAATCTTTACCGGTAGTATCTCTTTATGTATTCCTCAAACCCCCAAACAACGTGAATTATGAGGAAACTTTCCTCAGGGAAGGCAAAGCGCATCCACAGCATGTCCGATTCGCCCTTGATTGCTTTCTTCTCTTTACGATGGTTTCCAACCAGACAGTCGGTGGCCGAGCCTTTTAAAGCTGGGCCTACCGTAAAAGGGTGACGTCATTGACTCACGCAGAGCAATCAAAACGTCTGAGATTTTTTCCCGTACCCTAAGTTGTAAGCTGAGGCTCCCTTTCTCTTCCCCGTCGCCGTAAGTTTCAATTTCTGTCAACAAGACAATTGGGCGCCCATGCGGCTGAGCCCCCTCAGCATGGCCCAGGGGTGTCATGCCAAGTTGACCCTCAGTCAGTGACGTTACACCTCTGGGCCCTGCTCAAAAGGCTCGGCCGCGTGGGCGCCTAACGAATAGGGGCAGGAAAAAAAAGGAAGGGGAGGAAATAAAGTGAAGGGACAGAAAAAATGCTGGAAAAGAAAGGCAAAAGAGGTTCCAATTTCTGAGAACGTCGACGCGTCCTCCACATGCTCGCCGTCTCCCATAGCCCAATATCGCTGACATAGACCCTCGGTGGTTACCTGTGGCAAGCATGGTAGTGCTCAGCACACCAACATTTGTAAGACCGCTAGGCAGCCGCCACTGGGCTGATCAGGACCAAAACTAAGCCGGCCTGTTATTTGGCCGACAGCTCAGCAACAAGGCATGTTGCACCATGTCCCCAGACACAGGTGGGAAGTGTAAGCTAGTTATAACTTACGTGCACTATAATAAAAAGTGTAACTGAGGTGCTTTGGGGAGGGGGGGTATTTTTTTTCCCCTTGTATTCTTCTCCTTCTTTTACTCTCATCCTTAAGTTTCCTTTCTTTTCTTCCAACGGGACAATTGGGCACCCAAGCGACTGAGCCTTTTTGAAAATGTCCTTCGAACGGTGCTAGAGTTCTTTTGGAGTTATACCGGGCAGACTTGGCTGGGATGCCCTGGCCTTTGTGGACGACGTGGTAGATATTGTTGAAGCGTAGACTTTTTCAGAAGTTGGAATTTCCTTTGTATTTTGTGTTTTCCAGCCTTTTGATTTGTCCCTTCCTTTCTCCCCACTTCCCCCCCCCATTTCTTCTGTCCTGCCCCCTTCTGTGTTTCTTTCCAACTTTCCTCCCAACTCTTTACTTAGGCGCCCACGCGGCCGAGCCTTATTTGAGCAGGGCCCAGAGGTGTAACGTCATTGACCTACTACAGGTCAAAAACGTTACAACTCTGGGCCCGCTCAAAGCTCGGCCGCGTGGGCGTCCAACTGTTCAGAAGGGAGTACAGAAGGAACGAAAAGGAAGAGAGGGGGAAAGGAACAAAAGGAGAGGCCGGGAAGCCAAAGAAGACCAAGTCCAGCACCTGAGTTCCACTAAATACCAGCCCTCAACAAAGCCTCTAAGAAAAGAAAAGTCCACAGAAGCAAGCGTACTACAGGTGTGTTTGTTTCTTTATTTGTCTTAGTCGTTGGTTAGGATCTGGATGGCCGGGGCTGCTGGGTATTCTTTAGAATTTCTTTCCTTTTCGGGCTGGTATTTTCCCTTCTCCTATTCCCTTCTGTTCCTTTCCTCTCTTCTTGAAGCCTTTACTTCCTTCTCCTCCCGACCAGAGCCCAGGCTGGGCGCCTATCGTAGCATGGCCCAGAGGTGAAATGTCATTGGCAAACAAAAGTCAACTCACACGTCATCATAAGCAGGCAATCTTTGTGTTTTTGTCGTTTGGTGGGTAAACTATCCTTTCCTTCCTGTTGTGCCTTCTCCCTAGACTTTCCTAGCTGACTTTTTTGTTTGCTGACGTGGTCGAGCTGCATTTCAGCATGGCCCAGAGGTGTAACCCCATGCAGGCACGTTACCATCACGAAGCAAGCAAGGACCAAAACCAACAACGTCAACTTGCATACAACTACATATCGGTCCATTCGAATTCATCGCCAACGTGAAATGCTGGCAGTTGGAAGCCGTGTCGCAGATCAAATCAGGTCAACGAGGCAGGTAGGTAGCTGACCCGCATCCCTCTCCTCGAAACAACTGCGGGGTGCCTTCAATATTTAAAATATAAGCCTCCCTGCATCAGCCCTTCAACTTATGGTCCAGCAAGTGCCCTGCATCAACTAATTTAGGCATGTATACTTATACTAAAGCTTCATCACTACATTGACTCTTCAACTTCAACTTCAACTCTGTCACATCTCCGAACATCATCCGATACATTCACACATCAAGTGCTGGCTAAAACAACTTCCCCCTCAACTTGCATATGAACCACCTGTGCCCGTACATCGCAAATAGTTAATGACGTTGCACCTCTGGGCCCTGCTTAAATAAAGCTCGGCTGCGTCGGCAAACATAAAGTCAGCTAAGGAAGTCAAGGGAGTAGGCACACAAGAAAATAAAGCAATGGGGGCTCCAAAAGACCAGGTCAACAATGCCAGATCAGCTATGCCACATCAGCAATGCCAAGTCAGCAATGCCAGATCAGCTATGCCACATCAGCACTGCCATACAGTTCCCATTCCCACTTGCTCGCTGCATCCACCCACACACTCAACCCATGCAGGCATGCACTTGACCCATGCACTCAACCCATGCACTTTACCTCCCTCTCCGCCGTCTTGAGAAAACTCTGCCATGTCAGCACTGCCACGGACGGCTGCGTCTCATCATACACATCAGTAGTGGGGCAGGCCCACGGGGCACCTCCTGCTCCCGCTCCTGCTCCCGCACGCTCCTTTTGGCTTTGCAATAAGTCCTCCTCAGTATCAACAAACACAGCCAGGGGCTTGCCGACAGCAATGGCGCCAGAGCCCTCCTCCACCTGTCCAGCAGCAGCAACAGCGGGCAGAAGTCAAAATAAGACTAGAGGTGGTAAATATACACATGGCCAGGGGCGTGCCGATAGCAATGGTGCCAGTGCCCTCCTCCGCCTGTTCAGCAGCAGCAGCAACACGTCATCATCGTCATCATCATCAGCAGCAGCGAGCAGTTCAAATCAACAAAACAACAGAGATGGCGAAAAGCCCCAAGCCAGGGGCATGCCCACAGCAATGGCGCCGCTGCCCTCCTACACCTGTTCAGCAGCAGCAGCAGCAAGAAGTTCTAATAGATATAGAGGTGACGGACAACAGGCAGAAGTCAAAATAAGCATGTTGTGGTGAAAAGACACATGGCCAGGGGCTTGCTGAAAGCATTGATGCAAGTGCCCTCCTTCCTCTAAAGATGAGCAGCAACAGAAAAAGTATGAATACATGTGGAGGTGACGAAATTATGCATGGCTAGGGTACGGGGAAAGTGTGAATACATGTGGAGGTGACGAAATGACGCATGGCTAGGGTACAGGGAAAGTGTGAAGAAATATGGAGGTGGCGAAATGACGCATGGCTAGGGTCCGGGGAAAGTGTGGAGAAATGTGGAGGTGGCGAAATGACGCATGGCTAGGGTCCGGGGAAGTTTGAATACATGTGGGGGTGACGAAATGACGCATGGCTAGGGTACGGGAAGGCAGGCACCCTTAATCCACTTTGGGCACAAGGAATTCACACATACAACAAAAATGAAACCTAATGGCAACTTTGCAGGATAAGGTCAGGGTTTCGAGGGTTTTCAAGTCAAAGAAAAGAAAAGGTTAAGGCCCAGTCCCTAGGGTACGGGAAGGCGTGCACCCTTAATCCACGGCACTAAGGGCGCAACGGCAAAAAGGGCGCTCTTAATCTACGCCACAAAATAGTAACAAAATATACATATATTAACAAAATATTAACACATTTAAAAATATATTGGAACCGGGTCGCAACTTTGCAGGTACAGGCCTAGTCCCTAGGGTTCAGAGTTTGAGGGCTCAAAACCCTGTACCTGTGATCAGGGACCCTCAAGATTCACCCAAGTGTGGATATCATAATCCCTTTCCCACCGCTCAAGGAAGAAAGGAAGAAAGCTACGCCCCGTGGGAGGCGAGAGAGTAAAGGAAACAGCACAGCCCGGGCCAAAGCCACATCCGCGCCGTTACCGTCAAATTATCTGGACCCTCCGCTCACCAATGTTGGAGGGCTCAAAACCTTGAACCTGTAATCAGGGACCCTCAACATTCACCCAAATGTGGATACCATGATCCCTTTCCCTCCGCTCACCAATGTTTCTGATATGTAGCCCTCCTCCTGCGACTCGACCAGCAGGCACACCGTCCCGGCAAAATCTCCCACCTGCACCGCATTTATGTTTCATATGTCAGGGATATTTTCAAGTTCTTTTTATATGTTCTAGTTTTAGGGCTTCCTCTTGCAACTCCACCAGCAGGTGACCTGCCCCGGCAAAGTGTCCCACCTGCGGCAGTTGCAAGGCTCAGATTTTAGGTATTTTAGGTCAGGCTTGACGACTTCTGATGAGGGTTCATGTCCTGCCTGAGCCCTCCTCCTGCAACTCCACCAGCAGGCACACCGTCCCGGCAAAATCTCCCACCTGCAGCAGTCACAAGACTTAGTTAATGTGATTTGACTTGCCAGAAATTAATCGTTTTTTTTTGTCGATTCTTTGCTATGAGGGCAGCAAAAAAGTTACTCGTTTTTCATATCCGAGGGAAGGCAAATCAAATCTACGGTATTCTATATTTGAATATTTGAATATTTGAATATTCAGGCTTGACAGCTCCTGATTAGGGTTCATGTCCTGCCGGAGTGCTCCTCTTGTGACTCCACCAGCAGGCAAACGTCCTGGCGCAAGTCTCCCACCTGCACTCACAGGCAGTACGCATGACACCTTAACTCCATACCATGAAGGAGCAGATGCGAGTGGTGGCGGCGGCGGCGCATGACACCTTAACTCCATACCAAGAATCAGCACAGATTTGTATCCATAAAATGAAAAGGATTGCCAGCAGGGCGAGACCAAGAGGTCGCCAACTCCCCCCACGGGCCGCATCCCCCAAACCTCGCAAAACCTCGCAAAACCTCGCAACCCCTAAACTGAGAAAATTTCAGGGGCGCGAAAGACACCTCCATGGCCGGCGACGTTACAAAAAAAAGCGAAGTTCCGAATGAATGTAACAAAGATTCGCTCGGCGAAGGACAAGAATGAAAAGGATCGCCAGCAGGGCGACAGGGTTGGGTTTTACCGCTTTCCGATGATTCTCTAAAGCGTGCCGCGCCCCTACCGTCCTGGGAATAATAAATATTATAATACAAAAAAACGCTGTGGAGGCGGTCCGCCTGGTTATATATGAGCGTCTTCTCTCCCCCTCTCCTCATTAATTTTTTCCGTCGATTCTTATTTTATTTACTCGACCAGCCAGCACTACATCCCCGGCAGGATTGCCTACCCACAGGCAGTACGCATGACACCTTAACTGCATACCATGAATCAGCACAAAATAATTTTCTTCTTTTCACTCGACCAGCCAGCACTACATCCCAGTAGAATTGCCAAAGCACAGGCAGTACGTATGAGACCCTAACCTCATACATTGAAACAGTACAGATGCCGTACATATCATCAAGTCACGATTCATCAATGAAGCATAAACTCCAAACCCTAAACCCTAAGCCCAAACTCAAACCCTTACCCTAAAGCTAACCCTACGCCCATACTATGAAAACCTCCTCGACCAGCTCATCCATCTTCACCTCCATTATCATGTTGTACATCTCGACATGGTCACCCTAAACCCTAACCCTAAACTCTGAGCCCCTAACCTTCAGCCCATACCTTGAAAACCTCCTCGACCAGCTCATCTGTCTCCACCTCCATTATGATGTCGTACATCTCAACCCGGTCACCCGCCTTCTTCAGCCACTTGACCAGACGGCCCTGAGGAGGTTCAAGGGATTAGGGTTAAGGGCTGAGGTAGGGAACTCCGTCACCCGCCTTCTTTAACCACTTGGCCAGGCAGCCCTAAGGAGGGTCAAGGGATTAGGGTTTAGGGCTGAGGCAGGGAACTCCGTCACCCGCCTTCTTTAACCACTTGGCCAGGCACCCCTAAGGAGGTTCAAGGGATTAGGGTTTAGGGCTGAGGTAGGGAACTCCGTCACCCGCCTTCTTTAACCACTTGGCCAGGCACCCCTAAGGAGGGTCAAGGGATCAGGGTTTAGGGCTGAGGCAGGGAACTCCGTCACCCGCCTTCTTCAGCCACTTGACCAGACGGCCCTGAGGAGGTTCAAGGGATTAGGGTTAAGGGCTGAGGTAGGGAACTCCGTCACCCGCCTTCTTTAACCACTTGGCCAGGCACCCCTAAGGAGGGTCAAGGGATTAGGGTTTAGGGCTGAGGCAGGGAACTCCGTCACCCGCCTTCTTTAACCACTTGGCCAGGCACCCCTAAGGAGGTTCAAGGGATTAGGGTTTAGGGCTGAGGTAGGGAACTCCGTCACCCGCCTTCTTTAACCACTTGGCCAGGCACCCCTAAGGAGGGTCAAGGGATCAGGGTTTAGGGCTGAGGCAGGGAACTCCGTCACCCGCCTTCTTTAACCACTTGGCCAGGCACCCCTAAGGAGGGTCAAGGGATTAGGGTTTAGGGCTGAGGTAGGGAACTCCGTCACCCGCCTTCTTTAACCACTTGGCCAGGCACCCCTGAGGAGGGTCAAGGGATTAGGGTTTAGGTCTGAGGTAGGGAACTCCGTCACCCGCCTTCTTTAACCACTTGGCCAGGCACCCCTGAGGAGGGTCAAGGGATTAGGGTTTAGGGCTGAGGTAGGGAACTCTGTCACCCGCCTTCTTTAACCACTTGGCCAGGCACCCCTAAGGAGGGTCAAGGGATTAGGGTTTAGGGCTGAGGTAGGGAACTCCATCACCCGCCTTCTTTAACCACTTGGCCAGGCACCCCTGAGGAGGGTCAAGGGATTAGGGTTTAGGGCTGAGGTAGGGAACTCCGTCACCCGCCTTCTTTAACCACTTGGCCAGGCACCCCTAAGGAGGTTCAAGGGATTAGGGTTTAGGGCTGAGGTAGGGAACTCCGTCACCCGCCTTCTTTAACCACTTGGCCAGGCACCCCTAAGGAGGGTCAAGGGATTAGGGTTTAGGGCTGAGGTAGGGAACTCCGTCACCCGCCTTCTTTAACCACTTGGCCAGGCACCCCTAAGGAGGGTCAAGGGATTAGGGTTTAGGTCTGAGGTAGGGAACTCCGTCACCCGCCTTCTTTAACCACTTGGCCAGGCACCCCTGAGGAGGGTCAAGGGATTAGGGTTTAGGGCTGAGGTAGGGAACTCCGTCACCCGCCTTCTTTAACCACTTGGCCAGGCACCCCTAAGGAGGGTCAAGGGATTAGGGTTTAGGGCTGAGGTAGGGAACTCCATCACCCGCCTTCTTTAACCACTTGGCCAGGCACCCCTGAGGAGGGTCAAGGGATTAGGGTTTAGGGCTGAGGTAGGGAACTCCGTCACCCGCCTTCTTTAACCACTTGGCCAGGCACCCCTAAGGAGGGTCAAGGGATTAGGGTTTAGGGCTGAGGTAGGGAACTCCGTCACCCGCCTTCTTTAACCACTTGGCCAGGCACCCCTAAGGAGGGTCAAGGGATTAGGGTTTAGGGCTGAGGTAGGGAACTCCGTCACCCGCCTTCTTTAACCACTTGGCCAGGCACCCCTAAGGAGGGTCAAGGGATTAGGGTTTAGGGCTGAGGTAGGGAACTCCGTCACCCGCCTTCTTTAACCACTTGGCCAGGCACCCCTAAGGAGTGTCAAGGGATTAGGGTTTAGGGTCATAAGGAGCTACAAATCGGGCAATACAAGTGTTACCCGCCGACAGCCAGCAGCCCAAGCGACAGGATTTGATGCACCAGGCCCACCTAGTCCTTGCTAGCCATGCAGCTGAATCTCCTATGGTTTGTAACATAATTCCAACAGCCCACCAGCCCACCAGCCCACCCTGGTCCTGGCTGGCCATGCAGCCGAAACATCTTTGATTGCCGAACACCAGCCCACCAGCCCACCTGCCCACCCTGGTCCTTGTTGGTCATGCAGCTGAAACACCTTTCAAACGGATAACACCAGCCCACCAGTCCAACTGCTCCCCAGCCCACCAGCCCACCCTAGTCCTTGCTGGCCATGCAGCTGAAACACCTTTCAAACGGATAACACAAGCCCACCAGTCCAACTGCTCCCCAGCCCACCAGCCCACCCTAGTCCTTGCTGGCCATGCAGCTGAAACACCTTTCAATCGGATAACACTAGCCCACTTGCCCAACAGCCCATCCTGGTCCGTGCAGCTGAATCACCTTTCAGTTCGTGAACAACAGCCCACCTGCGTCATTTGGTGTGACAGCTTTGGCATCGCGACGATCTGGCGGTAGATCTCCTCCTTGCCGCCACCATCATCGGAAACGGGCGCAGCAGCGGCGGAAGCAGGTACGCCAGCGGCAGCGGTGGGCGAGGAGGAGGAGGAGGTGAAGGAGCGCGACGCTGCTGAGGGCCAAGCTGTCCTGGGGGATGAGGCCGCATGCAAACCAGTGCATAAGGCGTTCACCGCCAGGCGTTCTGGGAGCTCCTGCTGCATCCGCGCCAAATGGGGATGTTGCTGCATACTGATACTTTGGGGATTGCTTCTGCTGCTGTTGCTGTTGTCTGGGCTGCAGTTGAAGGCGATGGAGGACGTGGACGTGTGCATGGCACAGGCGCGGCTTCCTCCAAGCACTGCGCTGGTGACATGGCCGACATCCTTAACACTGTCTTGGTTTGCATCTACAAGCTTCGTGATGGAGTCAGGCGTTTCATGGTTGTTGGCGCTTGGTCGAGGAGCGGGGAACGAGTGGCTGTAAGCTGACCAGCTGTTGAAGCTGCTGATGCTGATGGTCGGCAGGCATTTCGCTAACGAACAGGGATAAGAGACCGCCAGCAGTTGCCTTTGTTTGTATCCGGAAAGCAACGCCGCTGCGATCATTGCTGGCCCGCTGTGTACAGATGGGTCGCAAGAGATTCAGTGATGGGCCAATCAACCGGGGCCGATCGGCTATGGACTGTCCGAATTGGTTAGCGGTTTATAATGCTGAGGTGAAGGTCAGGGCTGGGGATGATACAGAAGCATTTTACACCGCGTAACCGAAGAGGGCTGCTTAATTTCGAGTTGCGGCTCGCGACGGCTTGCCTGTCTAGCGAACAATCTATTCCTGTCACAAACGGTATGCCACGTGGCACAACCACCCGTCCGCCCACCCAACGCATGCAGGATTGCAGGCAGCCGACCGCATGCACTCCGTCAACATTCAAACGCAAACGCCAGATTTCATGTACAATTGGGCAGCCTCTGAATTAGAGAACTGGATACGCTGAAGTCGCAGGGCAGATGTCGCGAACTGATCGGGTGAACACGAGTCATTCTACGAAGTGTGTATAGAAGAGACCTGCCAATCTGTCATGACATGCACTTCACGATCAGGCCTTCGTTTCTTTTTGTTGCAGATCTATGACCTTATGCCATGGTCACCGATGGCCTAAATGATGATGCGATCTTGTACTGTGAGCATATTGCGTCCCTGTTTCATTCGATTTCCTCCCATCCTCGACCCCGTTAGTCCTTGCTTGTTGCCGTCGGCGTGATCGAGCTACAACACCCTCAGACCGGCAGCGCCTCCCTCGTCTCAACCACTGAATTAAATCACCTGATGATAAGGTGCGCATGCGGCACAGATGTCACGAACTGGTTACGATGCTTCTGCCCTTGATCTGGCTGTGTGATCAGAAGTTAGATTTTATTTCAAATATGCAAGATCCCCTACAGTAAGCAGTATGCTGTCGTTTCTTGAGTCAAAATACCATATCATATTCATATCATATCGTATCATATCGTGCAACCTTTGTTTTTTTAAAAGCTGTTGTTAATGGCTTGGCTTGATCATTCCATCCCGATCAAGTGGTGCTGTCTAAAATTAGACGACCATATATAGCAACGTTCTTATCATTGAACGTGACCTGAGCAGCCCGCCCTTCGGATCACACACCGCCCAACAACTATATTTACAAAATGCTACATTCTCCTGGAAAGCACCGCATCAAGTGTGCCCCAGATCGTACTTCAATGCTGGGCGCCCGAGAACTGGGTGATCCACCCAATGGCTAGAATGAAGCCAATCATCGTCAATGTGACAACCCTTGTATTCTAGTTGCACTCGATGCCACCGCATTGCTATGTGCGTCAACCCGTCGGCGCACGCAGAAGACAAAGACTGAAGAGGACTCGTGGAACTCATGTATCAAGAGTCTCACACACCTCAACCGAGATACGATCGATAGGGGACAGAACATAGGTGAAGGAAACAACTGACTCAGGTACCCAGTCAATGAGCAACCATCACACTCACCACGAAACGACATCAAATTTAGAGGACCACACCGAACTAATAACCAAAACCTAAAACACGAGAGTCCCGCCTCAGTGATGTGATCCCCCCCATGACACTGAAGTAGAAAACGAATCCCTAAGGCACGGGGACCCCATGTGATCATTCAAAGACCGAACAGAGTCACGGCAACAAAAGTGCCCCTCCCAAGGCCTTATAAGAAGACCATGCGAAAAATCAGAGTCCCAACGCTCTGCTCGATAGTGGCTGCATGAAAGCACCCAATGAAGCCTCCTAAGAATAAACCCATATGAGAGCCCCCCCGCGATAAATGTCCCTACACGCATACCCTCTGCTCCCAAAAATAAACATAAAGGAACTCCCATCCGTGGAATGTGACAATCAACGTTTGCGAGGCCGCATACGTTTGAGGCAGTTCCCTCTAGAACGTGCATTTGAAGCAGTTTGCCTGAGGCCATATGCCTGATGCAATGCACCCGGGGCAATACGCCCCAGGCAATACTTCAACGGAAGAAGCACATATATGACATTGCCAAGCTGGATGAATGCCATTAACTATTGCTCCGGTGTCAATGGCCACCCCCGCCACCAGTCAAGTCCCCCGCTCCATCTCCTGCTGATGGCCTTCACACTCCCCCGCTCCTTCTCCTGGGCCCCGCAGCTGAGTTACTCATCGCCTGTCATCTATGAGGGGCAGGTTGTTTCAGAGCTCATGGCGCCATCTCCTTGGCCTCGCAGGTGAGCTACTCCGCGCAAGAGAGCAGTGGCTTGCCGTTAATGAGTGCCATAGAGGAGGAAGCAGAGTCTGTGCGCAATACCCCTCCTCCCCCCGTCAAGTTCCCCCCCTCAGCAGCCTCTCCACTCCCCCGCCCCGCCTCGGAAGCAGAGGCCTCCCCGCTGCCTCTCTTGCTCCCGCTACTCTCGTGTGAGCTGCTGCTGGCTCCAGACAAATCCCCCGCCTCCTCGTTACCACTCACAGGCGAGGAGCTGCCGCGGGGCAGGCCCTCTTTCTTTCCCTCCTCGCGGGGCAGGCCCTCTTTCTTTCCCTTCCCGCGGGGCAGGCCCTCTTTCTTTCCCTCCTCGCGGAGCAGGCCCTCCTTCTTTCCCTCCCCGCGGGGCAGGCCCTCTTTCTTTCCCTCCTCGCGGGGCAGGCCCTCATTCTCTCCCTCCCCGCGGGGCAGGCCCTCTTTCTTACCCTCCCCGCGGGGCAGGCCCTCTTTCTTTCCCTCCTCGCGGGGCAAGCCCTCTTTCTTCCCCTCCTCGCGGGGCAGACCCTCATTCTTTCCCTCCCCGCGGGGCAGGACCTCTTTCTTTCCCTCCTCGCGGGGCAAGCCCTCTTTCTTCCCCTCCTCGCGGGGCAAGCCCGCCTCCTCTCCCTTAACGACCCCCACCAAGTCACCCACCCTCCCTCCACCTCCTCCGGGCAGGTCGCTGGCCTCACTGTCCTCCGCCCCACTCAAGGGCTTGCTGCAGCTGCTGAGGAGGCCGCCCGCACGCCCCTGCCCTCCGCTAGACGAATCAGGCGCCGCCCCCGCAATCCCTTCACCAGCCGGGCTGACTCTGGGCAAAACAGCCCCCACCCTCCCCCCACCAATGCCAGGCAGCTTGCCCATCTGCACCCCCCTTCCGATGTTTGGCAGCCCGCCTTCCTTGACAACCCCTCTGATTCCCGGGAGTCCGCCCTTCCGCCCATCCCCACTCATGGGCGGGCTGATGCAGCTGCCTGGTAAACCTCTGGCCTGCCCGTCAGCGGGGCGCCGGCTATCCGGGACGCCTCCAGCTGCTGCTGCTGCCGCCGCCGCCGCCGCCGCGACTGAGGCAATAGTCAAGGGCGTTCCTGTTGCTCCTGTAGTCGCCTTTGCTCGTGCTGTTGCAGTGGCTGTTTCGACGTCATCATCACATTCGCCGTGCGCAATCTCTTCAATCTGGATGGGCGAGTTGGAGGTCAAGGGTTTAGAGTCTAGGTGCGGGGTTCATACATTTCAACAGTGTGGATGGTTATAGGACGTGTTTCATGGCTCATACGTGTGGATCTTTAGGGTTTATGTTCACCCTTGCAGGAAGTCAAGAGTTTAGAGATCAGGGGGTTTAGGGTCCAGGGCTTCGAGTTCAGGGGTCAGGGCTATTGCCTTGTGCATGGCGTGCTCGCTCTGGAACCGCGCCACCAAGGGTTTAGAGGACTAGATCCAAACCCGTTGACCTGAATCCAACCTAGATCCAATTCCTTTGACCTGGATACAATCTAGATCCAAACTATCGAGCCGCCAAGGGTTTACAACTCAGGGCTCCGTGCTGCCGTTCTTACCTTAAGCAGAGCAGGCCTGCTTTAGAATCGAGCCGCTACAGACGGACCGGACGTTGCTATAGAGGATTGAGTCTCTAAGGCATAGGGTTTAGGGCCTTAAGAGGCTCAGGGGTTAGGGTTACAAGCTCAATGCTCGGCAATTACCCGAGTGCAGAGCGGGCTTGCCCATGAATCGAGCCGCCATGGACGTGCCTCTTGGGATTGATTGAGCCTCTGGGGCATGGGGTTTAGAGCCTAACAAATCTTAGGGTTCGGGTTTAGGGTTCAGAGCTCAAGGCTGGGCTATGACCTCGTACAGAGCAGGCTCGCGCTGGAACTGAGCCGCCATGCATGGCCGGACGCGGCTTCATGGCGTGGGAGATTCCTGAACCCCTAACCCCTATGCCCTAATAGAAACTCTAACCCTACGAGAAAACCTTAACCTGGGCGCGGCTTCATGGCGTGAGAGATTATAAGGTGCAGGGTTGAGGGTTGAGGGCCTTTCTAAGCTCAGGGTTCAGGGTGTAAGACCAAGGGCTCTGGCATCAGTCTTTACCTTGCAGCAGACCGGGCCTGCTCAGGAACCGAGCCGCTGCGTATGTTCGCTTTCTTAATCCACGCCTCATGGCGTATCGTTTATTTATTTATTTACCCTGTGAATAGCAAGCTGGCTCTGGAACCTTGCAGCATCAAGGAAGAGCCAGGCATGACACCCTACACCCTTAACCCTAGTCATAACCTCGTGTAGGGCACGTGGCTTCGGGGCGTATCGTTTGTTTATTTATTTACCTTGTGCAAGGCAGGCTCGCTCGGGAACCGCGCCGCCATGAACAGGCCGGACACAGCGCCCGTAGCATTATAGATTGTGAGGTGTAGGGTTTAAGCCTCTGTCATCAGTCATTACCTTGTGCAAGGCAGGCTCGCTCTGGAACCGAGCGGCCATGGACAAGCCGGACGCGGCTACTGTTGCCTACTATTGCCTACTATTGCCTACTGTTGCCTACTGTTGCCTACTGTTGCCTACTGTTGCCTACTGTTGCCTACTGTGGTCAACTATCCCCGCGACAAATGTGTGGAAGTTTGGCGCGTGGAAATCATAAACCATGGCCGCTAAAAACAATTTATTTATATACCTTGTGCAACGCAGGCTCGCTCCGGAGGCTTGCAACATCAAAGGAAGTGCCATGCATGAAGCCCTTCACCCTAGTCATTACCTTGGTGGCTTAACACTGAACCCCAAACCCTAGTTATTACCTTCGTGGCTTAACACTGAACCCCCCAACCCTAGTTATTACCTTGGTGGCTTAACACTGAACCCCAAACCCTAGTCATTACCTTGGTGGCTTAACACTGAATCCCAAACCCTAGTTATTACCTTGGTGGCTTAACACTGAACCCCAAACCCTAGTCATTACCTTGGTGGCCTAACACTGAATCCCAAACCCTAGTTATTACCTTGGTGGCTTACCACTGAACCCCAAACCCTAGTCATTACCTTGGTGGCCTAACACTGAATCCCAAACCCTAGTTATTACCTTGGTGGCCTAACACTGAACCCCAAACCCTAGTCATTACCTTGGTGGCTTAACACTGAACCCCAAACCCTAGTTATTACCTTGGTGGCTTAACACTGAACCCCAAACCCTAGTTATTACCTTGGTGGCTTAACACTGAACCCCAAACCCTATTTATTACCTTGGTGGCTTAACACTGAATCCCAAACCCTAGTTATTACCTTGTGCAAGGCAGGCTCGCTCTGGAACCGTGCCGCCATGGACAGGCCGGACGCGGGGCCCGTGGCGAGGAGGTTCCCCGGCATGGAGTGTGTGTTGTGTTGTGCGAGCAAGGCGTCACGCCTCACCTCGGCACCGGCCTGGGACAAAGAGGGGGGGAGAGAGTTCGGGGGTAATGAATGGGGTACCATAGCATGTTGTGCCAGCAATGCATCGCGCCTCACCTTGGCACCGGCCTGGTGGAACCAAGGAGGAAGGGCGGGGTCATATAAGGAGGACGCGTTAATATGAAGCATGGTTTACGGTTCAATATTGAATAGGGTTGAGGGTTTGGTAATGAATAGAGTGCAATACCATGTTGTGCTAGCAATGCGTCTTGCCATACCGTGTGCTGTTCGTATACTTTTAGGCGTTACCGGTCAACCCAATTGGGGACTTTTCTTTCAGTGCAACCCAGTGCTTGTTTTTCTGCCACCAGTCCACCTTCTGCATGCCACCCTGTAGTGGAGGCCCGATCTGGGGTCAGGGTTAAGGGGTTCAACCTAGTTTAGGTTGTAGGGTTTAAGGTTAAGGGTTTAACCCTGTGACCCATAAAAGCACAATCTGGACAAAAACCTTGAGTGGCCTACGACTGGTGGCCAAAGAATAGGGTCTCTGGCCAGAGGCCTGTGTGTAGCTGACAGGTAGCTGAGTCAAGCAAACAAAAACCTTGAGTGGCCTACGACTGGTGGCCAAAGAATAGGGTCTCTGGCCAGAGGCCTGCGTGTAGCTGACAGGTAGCTGAGTCAAGCAAACAAATACCTTGAGTGGCCTACGACTGGTGGCCAAAGATGCTTGGCTGGCCAGAATAGGGTCCCTGGCCAGAGGCCTGTGTGTAGCTGACAGGTAGCTGAGTCAAGCAAACACAAGGAACACCGGGTACCTGTCAATTTATTCCGCTCACCATCGAGTGGGACCGGAATGTCGAGAGCCAGTGCATGGCGCCACTCATTGCGCTCCCCATGGCCGCCAGGTTCAGCCCAGCGAGGACGCATAATGAAAATTTGACCAATTGTTCCTGTCCTGACTTAATATACCGTACCGGGGATTTAAATGTTCAAGTCGATTTATATTCCAACCCCGCTCACCATCGAGTGGGACCGGAATGTCGAGAGCCAGTGCATGGCCCCACTCATCGCGCTCCCCATGGCCGCCAGGCTCAAGCCAACTTGGCGCCGCCGAGCCAAGTCACGTCCAACAGAGTGGCTCAGAAAGTAAAATTAACAGGCCTTATGACCTTCTGAAAGATTTAATTCAAAGTTGGGATTTAACTTACCATCGAGTTGGACCGGAAAGTCGAGAGCCAGTGCATGGCCCCACTCATCGCGCTACCCATGGCCGCCAGGCTCAAGCCCAGGGAGGACGTATGCCTCGAAGGCCCTTCGCTGCCGAAGAACGCGCCGACCCCGCTGACCCCGCCCGGCCTCGGCGCGCCGGGCGCCTCCAGCGGCAGCGGGCAGTGCTCGTAGCCGTGGCTGTCGATTAGACGCATGTCGCGGAACATGTTGATGAAGTCGGTCAGATTGATCCCGGGGTGCGCCAGGTGCTTGGAAAGTTTCTGCAGGTGCGGGTTTGGGGTGCAAGGATCAGGGTTTAGGGTTAAGAGTTTGGAATGGATGGTTATGGGTCATCAGTGTAAAACGGGTCATCAGTGTAACAAGTCTAAGCTGTCGATGAGGCGCATGTCACAGAACATGCTGACAAAGTCGGTCAAGTGCTTGGACACTTTCTGCAAGTGAGGGTTTGGGGTGCAAGGTTCAGGGTTTAGTGTGAAAGGTTGCGGGTCATCAGTTACTAGCCTAGGCTGCCGATGAGGCGCATGTCACGGAACATGTGTTTTTATGAAGTCCGTCAGGTGCTTAAGAAGTTTCTGAAAGTGAGGGTTCTGGGAGCAAGGATCAAGGGTTTTGAGGGTGGGGGTGGGGGGATTAATGACCAGGGTTTGGATTAAGTGTTCAGGGTTTGGAATCAAGTGCTTAGGGCCTGCTGTTTAGGGTTTAGGTTCTAGGGTTACAATTAGTGAGGGACAGATTGGGGATTTGAACCACGGGTATGTGACATACCTGGGGGGTGGAGGGGGTAGGCTGAACCCTACCCAAGCCATCATACCTCCCACACTCCCTCGTTCACACCTTTGCCTCTTTGTGCATGTGCTTGCAGTAGCTGATCATCAGCATGGCTTGATCCGCCACCTCCCCTGCCTCGCACAATCCAAACATTACAACACTCCCAACACTCTCTCCCCCCTTGTTCACACATTTGTCACCCCTTGTTCACACCTTTGCCGCTTTGCGCATGTGCTTGCAGCAGCTGATCATCAGCATGGCTTGATCCGCCACCTCCCCTGCCTCGCACAAACCAAACATTACAACACTCCCAACTCTCTCACCACCATTGTTCACACATTTGCCACCCCTTGTTCACACCTTTGCCGCTTTGCGCATGTGCTTGCAGCAGCTGATCATCAGCATGGCTTGATCCGCCACCTCCCCTGCCTTGCACAAACCAAACATTACAACACTCCCAACTCTCTCACCACCATTGTTCACACATTTGCCACCCCTTGTTCACACCTTTGCCGCTTTGCGCATGTGCTTGCAGCAGCTGATCATCAGCATGGCTTGATCCGCCACCTCCCCTGCCTTGCACAAACCAAACATTACAACACTCCCAACTCTCTCACCACCATTGTTCACACATTTGCCACCCCTTGTTCACACCTTTGCCGCTTTGCGCATGTGCTTGCAGCAGCTGATCATCAGCATGGCTTGATCCGCCACCTCCCCTGCCTTGCACAATCCAAACATTACAACACTCCCAACACTCTCACCCCCCTTGTTCACACATTTGCCACCCCTTGTTCACACCTTTGCCTCTTTGCGCATGTGCTTGCAGCAGCTGATCATCAGCATGGCTTGATCTGTCACCTCCCCTGCCTTGCACAAACCAAACATTACAACACTCCCAACTCTCTCACCACAATTGTTCACACATTTGCCACCCCTTGTTCACACCTTTGCCTCTTTGCGCATGTGCTTGCAGCAGCTGATCATCAGCATGGCTTGATCTGTCACCTCCCCTGCCTTGCACAAACCAAACATTACAACACTCCCAACTCTCTCACCACCATTGTTCACACATTTGCCACCCCTTGTTCACACCTTTGCCTCTTTGCGCATGTGCTTGCAGCAGCTGATCATCAGCATGGCTTGATCTGTCACCTCCCCTGCCTTGCACAAACCAAACATTACAACACTCCCAACTCTCTCACCACCATTGTTCACACATTTGCCACCCCTTGTTCACACCTTTGCCGCTTTGCGCATGTGCTTGCAGCAGCTGATCATCAGCATGGCTTGATCCGCCACCTCCCCTGCCTCGCACAATCCAAACATTACAACACTCCCAACACTCTCTCCCCCCTTGTTCACACATTTGTCACCCCTTGTTCACACCTTTGCCGCTTTGCGCATGTGCTTGCAGCAGCTGATCATCAGCATGGCTTGATCCGCCACCTCCCCTGCCTCGCACAATCCAAACATTACAACACTCCCAACACTCTCTCCCCCCTTGTTCACACATTTGTCACCCCTTGTTCACACCTTTGCCGCTTTGCGCATGTGCTTGCAGCAGCTGATCATCAGCATGGCTTGATCCGCCACCTCCCCTGCCTCGCACAAACCAAACATTACAACACTCCCAACTCTCTCACCACCATTGTTCACACATTTGCCACCCCTTGTTCACACCTTTGCCGCTTTGCGCATGTGCTTACAGCAGCTGATCATCAGCATGGCTTGATCCGCCACCTCCCCTGCCTCGCACAATCCAAACATTACAACACTCCCAACACTCTCTCCCCCCTTGTTCACACATTTGCCACCCCTTGTTCACACCTTTGCCGCTTTGCGCATGTGCTTACAGCAGCTGATCATCAGCATGGCTTGATCCGCCACCTCCCCTGCCTCGCACAATCCAAACATTACAACACTCCCAACACTCTCCCCCCCCTTGTTCACACATTTGCCACCCCTTGTTCACACCTTTGCCTCTTTGCGCATGTGCTTGCAGCAGCTGATCATCAGCATGGCTTGATCTGTCACCTCCCCTGCCTTGCACAAACCAAACATTACAACACTCCCAACACTCTCACCCCCCTTGTTCACACATTTGCCACCCCTTGTTCACACCTTTGCCGCTTTGCGCATGTGCTTGCAGTAGCTGATCATCAGCTTGGCTTGATCCGCCACCTCCCCCGCTTCGCACAAACCCAGGTTGTCCACAGTGTATCGAATGTCCGCCTCATTCAGGTAGCCGTCATTGTCCACGTCAAAGTACCTGAAACCAAAAGGGTGGATTAAAAGGGTGGGGGTCAAATGTATGAGGGTACGGGAAAGGCCGTGGTGAGGGCAAGCATTGTGGGATACGTCTTTATGTACATCACAGTGTCCTCAACTTGCAAACATTTTCATTTACCCTGTACTTTCAGGTCAACAGCTTTGCTTCTTCCCCCTCCCCCTCATACTTTTCATACTCGTGCCCTCATCCCTCATCCCAGACAAAGTGTGACCACACCTACACCCACACTTCTCCCCTCATACTTTTCAACACTCACTTGAAGATGAGGAAGACGCAGAACTCTTTGAACTCAATCCTGTCCGAGCCGTCGGTATCAATCTCATTGACCATGTCCTCGAGCTCCTCAGCCGTTGCTCGGGTGCCCATCTCTTTGAGGACAGCGGCCAGCTCCGCCCCGCTGATGGCACCATCCCCGCTCTTATCGATAACTTGGAAGGCCTTGAAGACTAGATCCACATCACCTGTCAATATGATCAATCAGGAAGGAGTGTGTGAGTGAGTGGAGACGGGTGAGTGGAGAACCGAGGCCAGCTCCGCCCCGCTGATGGCACCATCCCCGCTCTTATCGATAACTTGGAAGGCCTTGAAGACTAGATCCACATCATCTGCCCATATGATCAATCAGGAAGGAGTGTGTGAGTGAGTCGAGGGGGGTGAGTGGATGGAGGCGAGTGGAGGAGGGGGGGGGGGAGTGGATAAAGGCAAGTGGAGGGGGGTGGGTGAGTGGAGGTAGGTCAGTGGAGTACCGCATTGCTTCTCCGCCCCCCCCCCCCCCCCCCCCCCCGGCCCCTCCTGCTCCAGTGTTTCATTTTTCGAGACTAAGCTACATGGCAGCTATACGCAGGCCTCTGGCCTGAGAACCCGTTTGTGGCCAGCCTTGCTGCTCTTGCCACCAGTCATAGGCCGGTCCTGGAGGAGTCCCACCCGGGCCTTCGCCAACTTGCCCTCCCCCCCACATCATGAATCCTCATCCCTCATCACTCACATTCCATGCAGTACACCTGGCCGTTCACGCCCGCGTAACGACGGCGTTTGGAAGAAACGGGCTTCAGCCTAACCTCCTAGCCTTGCATTCCTGCTTTCTACCCGTTGAATCCTGAACCGCCATTTAAAAAAATGTACCTCCTAGCCTTGCCACCCCACTCCCCCACTTGCCCTCCCCCTCTTCTCCTAATATATCTTCATTCCTCATCACTCACATTCCATCCAGTAAACCTGGCCGTTCACGCCCGCGCAACGACGGCGTTTTGCTGGAACCCTTTGCTAGACCCTCACACTCACATTCCAAGGAGTAAACCCTCAACCCTCACATTCGCACGTCAAGGAGTAAACCCTAAACCCTCACACTCACATTCAAAGGAGTAAACCCTAAACCCTCACACTCACGTTCCAAGGAGTGAACCCTACACCCTCACACTCACATTCCAAGGAGTGAACCCTCAACCCTCAGACTCACATTCCAAGGAGTAAACCATAAACCCTCACACTCACATTCCATCGAGCAAACCCTACACCCTCACACTCACATTCCAAGGAGTGAACCCTCATCCCTCAGACTCACATTCCAAGGAGTGAAACCTCAACCCTCAGACTCACATTCCAAGGAGTAAACCATAAACCCTCACACTCACATTCCATCGAGCAAACCCTACACCCTCACACTTACATTCCAAGGAGTGAACCCTCAACCCTCACACTCACATTCCAAGGAGTGAACCCTCAACCCTCAGACTCACATTCCAAGGAGTAAACCATAAACCCTCAGACTCACATTCCAAGGAGTGAACCCTACACCCTCACACTCACATTCCAAGGAGTGAACCCTCAACCCTCACACTCACATTCCAAGGAGTGAACCCTCAACCCTCAGACTCACATTCCAAGGAGTAAACCATAAACCCTCAGACTCACATTCCAAGGAGTGAACCCTACACCCTCACACTCACATTCCAAGGAGTGAACCCTCAACCCTCAGACTCACATTCCAAGGAGTAAACCATAAACCCTCACACTCACATTCCATCGAGCAAACCCTACACCCTCACACTCACATTCCAAGGAGTGAACCATAAACCCTCACACTCACATTCCAAGGAGTGAACCCTACACCCTCACACTCACATTCCAAGGAGTGAACCCTCAACCCTCACACTCACATTCCAAGGAGTGAACCCTACACCCTCACACTCACATTCCAAGGAGTAAACCCTAAACCCTCACACTCACATTCCAAGGAGTAAACCCTCAACCCTCACACTCACATTCCAAGGAGTTAACCCTCAACCCTCACACTCACATTCCAAGGAGTAAACCCTCAACCCTCACACTCACATTCCAAGGAGTGAACCCTACACCCTCACACTCACATTCCAAGGAGTAAACCCTACACCCTCAGACTCACATTCCAAGGAGTGAACCCTAAACCCTCACACTCACATTCCAAGGAGTAAACCATACACCCTCACACTCACATTCCAAGGAGTAAACCATAAACCCTCACACTCACATTCCAAGGAGTGAACCCTACACCCTCACACTCCCATTCAAAGGAGTAAACCATAAACCCTCACACTCACATTCCATCGAGCAAACCCTACACCCTCACACTCACATTCCAAGGAGTGAACCCTCATCCCTCAGACTCACATTCCAAGGAGTGAAACCTCAACCCTCAGACTCACATTCCAAGGAGTAAACCATAAACCCTCACACTCACATTCCATCGAGCAAACCCTACACCCTCACACTTACATTCCAAGGAGTGAACCCTCAACCCTCACACTCACATTCCAAGGAGTGAACCCTCAACCCTCAGACTCACATTCCAAGGAGTAAACCATAAACCCTCAGACTCACATTCCAAGGAGTGAACCCTACACCCTCACACTCACATTCCAAGGAGTGAACCCTCAACCCTCAGACTCACATTCCAAGGAGTAAACCATAAACCCTCACACTCACATTCCATCGAGCAAACCCTACACCCTCACACTCACATTCCAAGGAGTGAACCATAAACCCTCACACTCACATTCCAAGGAGTGAACCCTACACCCTCACACTCACATTCCAAGGAGTGAACCCTCAACCCTCACACTCACATTCCAAGGAGTGAACCCTACACCCTCACACTCACATTCCAAGGAGTAAACCCTAAACCCTCACACTCACATTCCAAGGAGTAAACCCTCAACCCTCACACTCACATTCCAAGGAGTTAACCCTCAACCCTCACACTCACATTCCAAGGAGTAAACCCTCAACCCTCACACTCACATTCCAAGGAGTGAACCCTACACCCTCACACTCACATTCCAAGGAGTAAACCCTACACCCTCAGACTCACATTCCAAGGAGTGAACCCTAAACCCTCACACTCACATTCCAAGGAGTAAACCATACACCCTCACACTCACATTCCAAGGAGTAAACCATAAACCCTCACACTCACATTCCAAGGAGTGAACCCTACACCCTCACACTCCCATTCAAAGGAGTAAACCATAAACCCTCACACTCACATTCCATCGAGCAAACCCTACACCCTCACACTCACATTCCAAGGAGTGAACCCTCATCCCTCAGACTCACATTCCAAGGAGTGAAACCTCAACCCTCAGACTCACATTCCAAGGAGTAAACCATAAACCCTCACACTCACATTCCATCGAGCAAACCCTACACCCTCACACTTACATTCCAAGGAGTGAACCCTCAACCCTCACACTCACATTCCAAGGAGTGAACCCTCAACCCTCAGACTCACATTCCAAGGAGTAAACCATAAACCCTCAGACTCACATTCCAAGGAGTGAACCCTACACCCTCACACTCACATTCCAAGGAGTGAACCCTCAACCCTCAGACTCACATTCCAAGGAGTAAACCATAAACCCTCACACTCACATTCCATCGAGCAAACCCTACACCCTCACACTCACATTCCAAGGAGTGAACCATAAACCCTCACACTCACATTCCAAGGAGTGAACCCTACACCCTCACACTCACATTCCAAGGAGTGAACCCTCAACCCTCACACTCACATTCCAAGGAGTGAACCCTACACCCTCACACTCACATTCTAAGGAGTAAACCCTAAACCCTCACACTCACATTCCAAGGAGTAAACCCTCAACCCTCACACTCACATTCCAAGGAGTTAACCCTCAACCCTCACACTCACATTCCAAGGAGTAAACCCTCAACCCTCACACTCACATTCCAAGGAGTGAACCCTACACCCTCACACTCACATTCCAAGGAGTAAACCCTACACCCTCAGACTCACATTCCAAGGAGTGAACCCTAAACCCTCACACTCACATTCCAAGGAGTAAACCATACACCCTCACACTCACATTCCAAGGAGTAAACCATAAACCCTCACACTCACATTCCAAGGAGTGAACCCTACACCCTCACACTCCCATTCAAAGGAGTAAACCATAAATCCTCACACTCACATTCCAAGGAGTAAACCCTAAACCCTCACACTCACATTCCAAGGAGTAAACCCTAAACCCTCACACTCCCATTCCAAGGAGTGAACCCTACACCCTCAGACTCACATTCCAAGGAGTTAACCCTAAACCCTCACACTCACATTCCAAGGAGTAAACCCTACACCCTCAGACTCACATTCCAAGGAGTTAACCCTCAACCCTCACACTCACATTCCAAGGAGTGAACCCTAAACCCTCAGACTCCCATTCCAAGGAGTAAACCCTCAACCCTCACACTCACATTCCAAGGAGTAAACCCTACACCCTCACATTCCAAGGAGTTAACCCTAAACCCTCACACTCACATTCCAAGGAGTTAACCCTACACCCTCAGACTCACATTCCATCGAGCAAACCCTCAACCCTCACACTCACATTCCAAGGAGTGAACCCTAAACCCTCAGACTCCCATTCCAAGGAATAAACCCTCAACCCTCACACTCACATTCCAAGGAGTGAACCCTCAACCCTCACACTCACATTCCAAGGAGTAAACCCTACACCCTCACACTCACATTCCAAGGAGTAAACCCTACACCCTCACACTCACATTCCAAGGAGTTAACCCTAAACCCTCACACTCACATTCCAAGGAGTTAACCCTCAACCCTCACACTCACATTCCAAGGAGTAAACCCTACACCCTCACACTCACATTCCAAGGAGTAAACCCTAAACCCTCACACTCACATTCCAAGGAGTGAACCCTACACCCTCACACTCACATTCCAAGGAGTGAACCCTAAACCCTCACACTCACATTCCAAGGAGTAAACCATAAACCCTCACACTCACATTCCATCGAGCAAACCCTACACCCTCACACTCACATTCCAAGGAGTGAACCATAAACCCTCACACTCACATTCCAAGGAGTGAACCCTACACCCTCACACTCACATTCCAAGGAGTGAACCCTCAACCCTCACACTCACATTCCAAGGAGTGAACCCTACACCCTCACACTCACATTCCAAGGAGTAAACCCTAAACCCTCACACTCACATTCCAAGGAGTAAACCCTCAACCCTCACACTCACATTCCAAGGAGTTAACCCTCAACCCTCACACTCACATTCCAAGGAGTAAACCCTCAACCCTCACACTCACATTCCAAGGAGTGAACCCTACACCCTCACACTCACATTCCAAGGAGTAAACCCTACACCCTCAGACTCACATTCCAAGGAGTGAACCCTAAACCCTCACACTCACATTCCAAGGAGTAAACCATACACCCTCACACTCACATTCCAAGGAGTAAACCATAAACCCTCACACTCACATTCCAAGGAGTGAACCCTACACCCTCACACTCCCATTCAAAGGAGTAAACCATAAATCCTCACACTCACATTCCAAGGAGTAAACCCTAAACCCTCACACTCACATTCCAAGGAGTAAACCCTAAACCCTCACACTCCCATTCCAAGGAGTGAACCCTACACCCTCAGACTCACATTCCAAGGAGTTAACCCTAAACCCTCACACTCACATTCCAAGGAGTAAACCCTACACCCTCAGACTCACATTCCAAGGAGTTAACCCTAAACCCTCACACTCACATTCCAAGGAGTGAACCCTAAACCCTCAGACTCCCATTCCAAGGAGTAAACCCTCAACCCTCACACTCACATTCCAAGGAGTAAACCCTACACCCTCACATTCCAAGGAGTTAACCCTAAACCCTCACACTCACATTCCAAGGAGTTAACCCTACACCCTCAGACTCACATTCCATCGAGCAAACCCTCAACCCTCACACTCACATTCCAAGGAGTGAACCCTAAACCCTCAGACTCCCATTCCAAGGAATAAACCCTCAACCCTCACACTCACATTCCAAGGAGTGAACCCTCAACCCTCACACTCACATTCCAAGGAGTAAACCCTACACCCTCACACTCATATTCCAAGGAGTAAACCCTACACCCTCACACTCACATTCCAAGGAGTTAACCCTAAACCCTCACACTCACATTCCAAGGAGTTAACCCTCAACCCTCACACTCACATTCAAAGGAGTAAACCCTACACCCTCACACTCACATTCCAAGGAGTAAACCCTAAACCCTCACACTCACATTCCAAGGAGTGAACCCTACACCCTCACACTCACATTCCAAGGAGTGAACCCTAAACCCTCAGACTCACATTCCAAGGAGTAAACCATAAACCCTCACACTCCCATTCCAAGGAGTGAACCCTAAACCCTCAGACTCACATTCCAAGGAGTAAACCATAAACCCTCACACTCACATTCCAAGGAGTGAACCCTCAACCCTCACACTCACATTCCAAGGAGTGAACCCTAAACCCTCAGACTCACATTCCATCGAGCAAACCATAAATCCTCAAACTCGCACTCCATTAGATCAACCCGTAACCCTAAACCCTCACACTCACATTCCATAGAGTACACCTGGTCATTCACGCCTGCCACTGCGTCCTGGGCCCGCTTCAACCAGACCTCCTGGAACCGCTCGTGCATCTCCAGTGCCGCCACCTTGCCATCTGCGCCACGCCCGCGACCCGTGGCAATCACACCAGCCTGACGGCAGGCATGGTTGTATGGAGACATGGAGGCAGGCTTGTATTCAGGGTTAAGGGTGCAGGGTTTAGGCTTGTATTCAGGCTTAAGGGTGCAGGGTTTAGGCTTGTATTCAGGGTTAAGGGTGCAGGGTTTAGGTTTGTATTCAGGGTTAAGGGTGCAGGGTTTAGGCTTATATTCAGGCTTAAGGGTGCAGGGTTTAGGCTTATATTCAGGGTTAAGGGTGCAGGGTTTAGGCTTGTATTCAGGGTTAAGGGTGCAGGGTTAAGGTTTGTATGCAGGGTTAAGGGTGCAGGGTTTAGGTTTGTATTCAGGGTTGAGGGTGCAGGATTTAGGCTTGTATTCAGGCTTAAGGGTGCAGGGTTTAGGCTTATATTCAGGGTTAAGGGTGCAGGGTTTAGGCTTGTATTCAGGGTTAAGGGTGTAGGGTTTAGGCTTATATTCAGGGTTTAGTGCGTTAAGGTCTGGGTTGTTGGCAATCACACAGGCCTGGCAGGAGGCAGAGTGGTATTCAGGGTCTAGGGTTTAATTTAGGGTTTAGAGCGCCAAGATCAGGTTGTTAAGCGTGTGCTCAAGGTTCAGCTGAAATTGCCTGTGTGTCCTCACACCCTGACTGCCCCACTTCAACTGACAGTTGCCCCACTCCAACTGTCAGTTCCCCCCACTAGCCACCGGGTCGCCCCCTCCACTGACCTGCTAGCGTGGGAATGATCTCCTTGGCAGCCATCGGCATTTGATCAAGTCATGCGCCAGTCTAACTGCTGTTTGGACCTACACCCAAACTGCCGTTTGTGCACCAAACCCTTAACAACCCAACCAGATCTGCCAGCACAGAAATTAACCCCTTGGTAGTCACTGGAGCCTAAAGGATCCAGCCCAACTGCCTAAAGGATCCAGCCCAACTGCCGTTTCCCAAGAAGAACCATGCAAAATCTTGGGGAGAATCTTGGGGAGAATCTTCCCGAAGGCATAGCCTTCCTGCAGATTTTTTCTTTAGTCCCCCTTTCTTTGCTTGGGACCCCTTCCTTGCTTAATCTTTCAGGGCTCCTGCATGGTCAATCTCATGGGCCGGTTTGACAGTTCGATGTGAGTCTGCATGTTTGAACCTACTTCCTTACTATCACTTATACTCCACTTGTACTCCACTTATACTCCACTTGTACTCCACTTGTACTCCACAGCCTACACTCTCAACTGGCCTGCCAACATACATATTAACTCTTTGGCAGTCACAGGAGTCCACACCTAACGCCTTCAGCCTAACTGCCGTTTTAACGTACGCCCTAACTGTTGTTTGTAAACCAGCAGCTAACCTGGTCCGCCAACATAAGGATGAACTCCTTGACTGCCTGGTGGTCTTCCACATGAGTGTGATGCATCTCATTTTCATCATTCCTACAGTGTGAGAAGTGTGGGCATACAAAAGTGAAAGCATAGTGTGGACACTTGCACGGGGATGGGCAGCGTGGAGGAAATAAATTGCACCTGAAGTCTGGGCAAACAAGTGTGGGTGCAAAGTATGGACATGGTGTAAAAGCGTGTGGACACACGCCCATGAGGCCTTCCAAAGTGGAGCGCATCAGCTCATCTTCGCCATGCCTGAAGTATGAGGAGTGCATACAAGTGTGGCTGATGAGTGAGGAGTGTGGCTTGCCCACGCAACACACAGGCCATCCACTCCCAACCTCCACCCCTCCGCCCTGAACTTCTTCACACCATATTCACACCTTATAGGGCTTACGTGTCTTTGCCCACACAGCAGCACAGGCCAAGCATGTGTCCACCCATCCCCACTTCAAACTCCTTCCCCAACCACTCACAACCTCCGCCCCTCCACCCTGAACTTAACAACTTATTCACAGGTAACAAGACTTACATATCTTAGCCCACACCGCAACACAGGCCAAGCGTAATTATGTTGTGAAGTTACCGCATGTGGGCATATGACCGCCCATCCCCTGCTTAGAACCCGCCCTGTCAATGTCCCTCCAACCCTAAACCCTGATCCCGCCCTGTCAATGTCCCTCCAACCCTAAACCCGGAATCCGCCCTGTCAATGTCCCTACAACCCTAAGCCCCGATCCCGCCCTGTCAATCCCTCCAACCCTAAACCCTGAATCCGCCCTGTCAATCCCTCCAACCCTAAACCCTGAATCCGCCCTGTCAATGTCCCTACAACCCCAAACCCAGTCACACATTACTCTGCCACACTTACGTGTCTTTGCCCACACAGCAGCACAGGCGAAGCATGTGTCCACCCATCCCCTCCTCATACTCCTCCTCGTCAACAAGCTTCTGTTTCTTGATCTCGCGGATCAGGCGGGACGGGTTACTCGTGCCGACCTGGGGCGAGGGGGTAGGGTTAAGGGTCAAGGATTTGACATAAGTACCGACCTGGGGGGGAGGGAGGGTTTAGGATAAGTGGCGATGGGTTTACTCGTACCAATCTAGGTGGTTAGGGTTAAGGGTCAAAGGTTGAGGGTTTACTTGTACCGATCTAGGTGGTTAGGGTGAAGGGTCAAGGGTTGAGGGTTTACTCGTACCGATCTAGGTTAGGGTTTGGGGTTAGGGGTTAAGTGTTGATGGGTCTGGGTTTAAAGTTTAGGGTTAATGGCTGCCCCCTCTTACCGTGCTCATGGTCCAGGGTAAAGGGATCAGGCTTTAGGGCTACCCTCTCTTACCATGCTGATGCGGGCCACGACGGGCTGCCCACCTAGTGACGAGCAGACGAGGTTCACAAGTTGACTGTTCAGGATTTCATATCATATCATATCATATCATATCATATATCATATCATATCATATCACTGTGCTGTCGAGAGCCATGTAACAGGTTGCATGCACACCCAGAGAGATCTAAAGCTCGGATTTATAACAAACAAAATATAAGTATACAAAAAAAATCCGGTCTGTCCAGGATGACACTCTCTTACCGTGCTGACGAGGGTTTAGGATTCAGGGTTTAGGATGCCTAGGATAACAATCTCTTACCGTGCTGACGAGGGTTAAGGATTCAGGGTTTAGGATGTCCGGGATAACAATCTCTTACCATGCTGACGAGGGTTTATGATTCAGGGTTTAGGATGTCCAGGATAACAATCTCTTACCGTGCTGACGAGGGTTTAGGATTCAGGGTTTAGGATGTCCGGGATAACAATCTCTTAACATGCTGATGAGGGTTTAGGATTCAGGGTTTAGGATGCCTAGGATGACACTCTTTTACTGTGCTGATGAGGGCCATGATGGGCTGCACCGCTTGGTAATGAGCTGATGAGGTTCAAATGTGGTGATTAAAATATTAAATTTCCAGGATGACACTCTCTTACCGTGCTGACGAGGGTTTAGGGATCAGGGTTTAGGATGTCCAGGATGACAATCTCTTACCATACTGACGAGGGTTTAGGGTTCAGGGTTAAGGATGTCCAGGATGACACTCTCTTACCATACTGACGAGGGTTTAGGGTTCAGGGTTTAGGATGTCCAGGATGACACTCTCTTACCATACTGACGAGGGTTTAGGGTTCAGAGTTTAGGATGTCCAGGATGACACTCTCTTACCATACTGACGAGGGTTTAGGGTTCAGGGTTTAGGATGTCCAGGATGACAATCTCTTACCATACTGACGAGGGTTTAGGGATCAGGGTTAAGGATGTCCAGGATGACACTCTCTTACCATACTGACGAGGGTTTAGGGTTCAGGGTTTAGGATGTCCAGGATGACACTCTCTTACCATACTGACGAGGGTTTAGGGTTCAGAGTTTAGGATGTCCAGGATGACACTCTCTTACCATACTGACGAGGGTTTAGGGTTCAGGGTTAAGGATGTCCGGGATAACAATCTCTTACCATGCTGACGAGGGTTTAGGGTTCAGGGTTTAGGATGTCCAGGATGACACTCTCTTACCATGCTGACGAGGGTTTAGGGTTCAGGGTTTAGGATGTCCGGGATAACAATCTCTTACCATGCTGACGAGGGTTTAGGGTTCAGGGTTAAGGATGCCTAGGATGACACTCTCTTACCGTGCTGACGAGGGTTTAGGGTTCAGGGTTTAGGATGTCCAGGATGACACTCTCTTACCATACTGACGAGGGTTTAGGGTTCAGGGTTTAGGATGTCCAGGATGACACTCTCTTACCATACTGACGAGGGTTTAGGGTTCAGGGTTTAGGATGTCCAGGATGACACTCTCTTACCATACTGACGAGGGTTTAGGGTTCAGGGTTTAGGATGTCCAGGATGACACTCTCTTACCATACTGACGAGGGTTTAGGGTTCAGGGTTTAGGATGTCCAGGATGACACTCTCTTATCGTGCTGACAAGGGCGATGACAGGCTGAACAGCCTAGTGATGAATGTAAGAGGTTCAAACATCCTGGTTAACTGTGTAGGGCGTAGGGTTTATGTTTTTGTTCAGGGTTGGGGCCTAGGGTTCCCATCTCTCACCGTGCTGACGAGGGCGATGACGGGCTGCACCATGAGGGACGAGTAGATCAAGGTGGAGACGTTGAGGATGATGCAAATCGTCATCAGGGCGGTGCCCTGTCCATTTGAGGAAGGGCAGGGGGGGGTAGGGAGGACCGTTAAAAATGAAGAGGGGGGGCAGGCTCTGTGTGTGTGGGGGGGGGGGGCAGGGACTGTGGAACAGAACCATGCAACCCCATGAAATGGTAGAGACGTTGAGTCTCAAGCAGATCGTCATTAAGGGTGCCCTGCCGGTTTGAGGGGGGCAGGGTTTAGGGTTCCTTACGCCCTGCCGATTTGAGGAGGGCAGGGTTTAGGGTTTAGAATGCCCTGCCGTTTTGGGGAAGCAGGGAGGGCTGTCAAAAATGAAGGGGGGGGCAGGGACTGTGGTGAAGGACCATGCACCCTATTCAATGAAGGGGGGGGGGGGGGGGGGGGGGGGGGGGGGGGGGGCAGGGATTGTGGTGAAGGATCATGCACCCTATTCAATGAAGGGGGGGGCAGGGACTGTGGTGAAGGACCATGCACCCTATTCAATGAAGGGGGGGGGGGGGCATGGACTGTGGTGAAGGACCATGCACCCTATTCAATGAAGAGGGGGGAAGGGACTGTGGTGAAGGACCATGCACCCTATTCAATGAAGGGGGGGGGGCAGGGACTGTGGTGAAGGACCATGCACCCTATTCAATGAAGGGGGTGCAGGGACTGTGGTGAAGGACCATGCACCCTATTCAATGAAGGGGGGGCAGGGACTGTGGTGAAGGACCATGCACCCTATTCAATGAAGGGGGGGGGGGGGGGGGGGGGGGGGGGGCAGGGATTGTGGTGAAGGACCATGCACCCTATTCAATGAAGGGGGGGGGGGGGGGGGGGGGGGGGGGGGGGGCAGGGACTGTGGTGAAGGACCATGCACCCTATTCAATGAAGGGGGTGCAGGGACTGTGGTGAAGGACCATGCACCCTATTCAATGGAGGGGGGGGCAAGGACTGTGGTGAAGGGACCATGCACCCTATTCAATGAAGGGGGGGGGGGGGGGGGGGGCAGGGACTGTGGTGAAGGACCATGCACCCTATTCAATGAAGGGGGGGGGGGGGGGGGGGGGGCAGGGATTTGTGGTGAAGGACCATGCACCCCTATTCACTGAATGGGGGGCAGGGACTGTGGTGAAGGACCATGCACCCTATTCAATGAAGGGGGGGTGGGGGGGGCAGGGACTGTGGTGAAGGACCATGCACCCCTATTCAATGAAGGGGGGGGGGGGCAGGGATTTGTGGTGAAGGGACCATGCACCCTATTCAATGAAGGGGGTGGGGGGGGGGGGGGGGGGGCAGGGATTGGGTGAAGGTACCATGCACCCTATTCAATGAAGGGTGGGCAGGACTGTGGTGAAGGACCATGCACCCTATTCAATGAAGGGGGGGGCAGGGACTGTGGTGAAGGACCATGCACCCTATTCAATGAAGGGGGGG